>JAPZEB010000023.1:23669107-23688637 GCA_029783705.1 Chaetodon striatus
CGATCTATTGGTTATTTAAGTTAATTTTAGTTTAATAAATTCTGCTTGTTTTACTCACTGAGCCAGTTTGTGACAGATTCCACTCTTAGTAGGCTTGCCGCAAGTTGGTTTGTTTATACAGAAGTTTATGCGGCAGTTAACCCGCTACAGCGGTAATGATACACATAACAATGGCCACTGCTCTAACAATCCTGCGGCGTTGATTTAAATGGCTGTGTCCATTCTACTCTCATTTTATTTCTCTGACTCTGACAATGTCAGAGAGTGCAAAGAACATTTAGACAGTATTACAGTATTACAAATTATCAGACAGTGTTACTCAGGTAATAAACAACGGTAAGGCCATTTTAATTATTCTGCTATACTTCCCTTAAAGGGAAACTTTGCAGATTTTCAACCAGCTTTGTATCATTACAATGTGGTTACTACATGTAAATTAACTGTGGTAAACTTCCCTCCATCTTACCTGCGCCCAGGTCTCACTGCTCATCTCTCAGCTCTTATTAGCAGGATGATGCAAAATGTGTTAAATCTGGCAGATTTTTGCTGGCTCTGGGGCTATTGCTGAAACTACAGATAGTGCTTTCTCATTTTCATTTGCCTGTCACCGTGGACACAAAGAGTATAGGAGCAGAGTGAGCAAGAGCCACCCGATCAAACTCCAATCAAACTGTGAAACTAGGCAGTGCTGATCAAATATAAACTGAGATTCTGTTACTGCATTGCTAATTTGTTGCCTAAAGTTCCCTTAAAAACATATATATATATTTAGTGCACTGTTAGCTGTGGGCGCTATGCTGTTTTGGTCTGCTGCAGCCAACAGTATTCTGGTAGCTGTAGTTTTTCTACCTCTTGAGCAAAAGCAAATGCCACAGCCCTTTTCCTGTTTTCTCTGGTCATGAAGCACCAATGTCAAAAGTATTTGCCTCTTTCTACTGCATAGACAGCCTTGTATGTGAAAAGACCATCTCTCTCAGCAGTGAAATGGTTCTTTAAAGGCTTCAACTATGCTCTGAATTGCCCAAGCAGGTGCACAGAAATGGAGACAAGTTATAGCATTCAACTCCCAGCTCACAGGAGCATTGTGCACTTGGCTTCTAATGTTACATGCCTTGGCTCTGTGTGCACGGCCGGCCACTGCGTTTGTGAAACTTGCCCCAAGCTATCAGCACAAAGAACCCGTGACTGGACCCAGACTGTTGCCATAATTGCCGCTGAGTTCAGAAAATGGAGCCCCTCACAGTGGTGAGAGTGATAAGAAAACTGCTTAGTTGTTTTGTTTCCAGCTGGTTCGTCTGGTGTTCTCCACAGCGCAAGTCCCTCTAAGTCTCCATTAGGAGCAACTCCAATCCAGGCATTTTCTCCCTTTTCTGTGATTCATTTCTTGGTCTGCCAGACACCCTACATGGTGCATAATGACGTGCTTTGGATAAACGGCTGCCTCAGCAGTTCCTCCGTGCTTTGTGGCAGAGTGAAACCCTTTTTATGTGACTTCAGTCTCAGCCAGTGAGATGGGTGCCCTCTGAGTCTCTGGCTCACACAGGGAATTCTTTTAATAACTGACTATAAGGTTTTAAATGATTCATACAGTTAATTATCATAACAGATTACTTCTTTCAAATCATAGAAAGTTCTTCTATCAGACAGTGTGACTCAGGGGGACTGGAGACATTTGCCTTTGTAATTTTTCTTCATTTTTAGCCACGCTGGCGATGTTCATCACTCTGGTCTGGACTAAAATATTAACTACACAGTACAGACATTCAGAGGATGAATCCTGACCATTTCAGTGATCTGACTTTATCTGTAGCGCCACCATGAGGCTGGCATTTTGGATTTTCAGTGAAATGTCTCAACAACTATTGGGTGGATTTGGAAGATTTGGTACATATATTCATCATCCCCAAAGTATGCTTCCTAATGACTTCGGAGATCCCCTGACTTTTTCTCTAGCGTCACCAGCAGGTCAAAGTTTTCATTTATTTAGTGACATATCTCAACATCCATGAAAGAGATTGGCACACAATTTGGTACAAACATTCATGTGCCCCTCAGGGCAAATTGTAATGACTTCTGTGATCCCTTGACTTGTCATCTGGTGCCATTATGAGGTCAAAATAATTTTCATGTGACGATCGTAGAGCTGCAACTAGCAGTCATTTCCATTATTGATTAATCTGTCAGTGTCTAGAAACTGTCAGAATGTTGTGGAAAAATGCCTGTCACAAATTCCCAAAGCCCAAGGTGAAGTCTTCAAATGTCCTGTTTTGTATGACAACCAATCCATCACCCAAAGGTATTCAGTTCACTGAGGAGACCAGAAAATGTAAACATTTGAGAAGCTGTAACCAGAAAATTTTGGCACACTTCATTTTAAAAATGACCCAGAAACATTGATTACCAGAATAGTTTTTGAAGGAGTAGCAACCCAAGGAGTAGTTGCCAACATATTTTCTGTCAATCATTGCAGCTATAATTTTATACTTTGGGGCTTATGACCAAATTCCTGTAAGACTAAGGACATTTTCACCAGCCCCATCTGTACTTTGTGTCAGAGTAAGATGGTGAACATGATAAACGTTAACCTTGCTAAACATAATCATATTAGCATAGTCATTTTAAACATGGTAGCTTGCTAATTGTAAAATTCATCAAAAGACTGCTGTACCTTCTTTCTTAACAGAGCCACAGGTGTGTCTGTAGACCCTCAGTGCACTACTTAAATGGTCTAAAGTGCATGGTGCACGTACATTTAGGGCATGTGCAAATCTACTTTGCAAGTTAGATGGTACATAATTTGGGTGCAAAGTAAGGTGCAAGGGGCAGAGCGGTTGTATTTAGTCCATTTATTAATCATAGATGTGTTTTGGGAATAAATTAATGACTGAATTCAACCAATCAGAGTATCATCCCCCATTCCCAATCTACTGCTGTTTACATGGTAGATGTGGCAAACTGGAGAGCGGAGCGGTTTTCTGCTGAGAGTAATGCAGTAATGCCACTGCAGCAAATATCGATGAACATTTAAGCAGCAAAAGTAAAAACTGTAGTTATAAACGTGACAGATGAAACAGAACTAAACTTTTAGCTTCTGAAAGAATCAATGAAGTTACACTGCTCTTTGTGTGTAAATGCGTACAGTGTCTCTCTTAATGGGGACTTGGACAGCTGATCTGCTCTGCTGTCTGCTGTGTTCGTATTATAGAGAATGTAAATAATATTTTCCTCACTAATGATGAATTATTTCACCCACCTGCCACCTATCCTTGCGTCTCTGTGTAACAAGCAGAGTGTACACGTGTTGTGAATCCGTCTATGAAGCTGCATCTTACTGAATCTGAATAATGTGCGCTTTAAATAGCAAGAAAATACAGCGCTTATACACTGTAGACCACGTTTTTGTTGGTCAATGGCACAGTCACATTCTGTTGCCTCAGAATAGCAACACGCCAACAATACGCCTGACCACACCTCATTTTAAGACCTACTTACCCATGGGCATTTACATTTGCTACTTGCACAGCGTGGATGATGGATGTGAGAAGGACAACTGAATCAGTGTCAAACTAGTGATGACAGTTGTGCTGCTTTGTGCCAGGTGTAAGATAGGGCCAATAGTCTTGTTTGGCTATTATCTAATACTGTGTTATTTGTCCTGAAGGGTCTGCCTTGCTAAATTTCATGTTATTTCTCAATGCACCTCAAAGTTCTCACAGAAAACTAGTGTATTAAAAGCCACAACAAGTGATTCACAAAGCATCTGCTATCAGGGGAGCTATTACTTGATGTAATGCCCCCAGTCTAACTACAATAGCCAACTCCCTCTGCTATTCTATTTTCCTCGTCTTTGGATTGATGATGCAATTTCTCAGTCCAGCTCCCTGGATGATTAGCAGACCTTTGCCTTGGAAGGCAGCCCTCAAATTCCCCATCACAATGTGTTCTTTCTCAGATTTGTACAGAACTGTTGTTAGGCTGCGACACCACTGAAGTGTGCTGAAAAGATGGGCTGTTCCCTCCCCTCTCGTCCCCAAGGCCAAATGCATGTGAATCCATGTGACATATGCTGTCAGAAACACGTACCCACATTATTATATGCATTGACTCTAAGCAGGCATGAGCTTTCGATCAAACAGGCACATACACATAGTCACATAAACAAGCACTCTTCCCCCTTGTGTGTCCCCAGACACTTGGGGCCCTGAGGCTCCCACCCCCCAGCCTGGCCTCTTTAATGAGGACTGGCCCCTGTGTGTTTGATCCTGCTGCCAGCCCGCAGCCCCGCGGCCCCTCAGCCTCATGCCTATTCAACAATCCCCACAGCCTCTCCAGTTACCCCCCCATTGCCTTGGGTAGACTATGGATCCAAAGCGAAAGCACTCCTGGGCGGCTGTTCGATATCAAAGACAGTCTGACTGAAACTGCGAGAGAAAAGGAGGGTAGAAAAAAACAACAATTTAGCTCTGTGCTTTGTAGACTTACAGGCAGCTCTGGAACTGCACATTGATCTGTTCTTTTTGTTTCGTCAGATGTTCTTCAAAAATTTCATCTATTGACTGTTAAAATCCATGAAGGTTTTGAGGTTTCAAATGCCAATTAATTGGTTTCGCTGACTGTGGTCTTGGCATGAAAAACAGTCACAGCGTGTAAATGATTTCTCTGAAATGGCACTTCTTCTGTTTTGTGCACAGGATGGAGGTCTGCTGATTAACAACCCCACTGCACTGGCTATTCATGAGTCTAAGTGTTTGTGGCCCAACACGCCCCTGGAGTGTGTGGTCTCGCTCGGTACGGGTCGCTTTGAAACTCCTGGCAAGAACAGCACCACCTACACGAGCCTCAAAACCAAACTCACCAATGTCATCAGCAGCGCCACAGACACTGAGGGTAAGTGACTGTCATGGCAAAATGTCAAACAGGACCTTTTATGTTTTCCCTTATTTTCCATCATGAGTACAATGTAACAGTGTCAGATGTTAATATTAAATATGACTTAAGTTTCCAATAATGAGGTCAGGCAGCAAACCATTCTGAATACTCTGTCTCTAACGTTTCTTTCTACCTTGGAGCAAAGCTGATGTGAGCTCATGACGGATTTCTTTATATATTCATCTGCTCCAGGCACATTACTGCATGTGTTTACATAACTTAAGCTAGACTGCTACATGTAGCTACATGCTAACATCAGGTAAACATGTAAACTTGGTTGCCAGTGTTAATTTCCCAGGTAATATTCTTGCTGGAACAAGTCTGGTTTTGAAGATTTCATTGGTGATTTTCCATGGTAGAATGTGCTGCTATACTCTGTTACAGTTATTCCCTAGCTGCAAGTACACTGCTACATATAGCTACATGCCAACGTCAGTAGAGCATGTAATCTTGGTCACCGACGTTGTTCATTTCCTCCTGATTTTGGATCATATTTTGGCTGGAACATGTCAGGTTGTGAAGATTTTGGTTAGAAGCTTTTGTTGGTGATTTTTCATGATAGAAGGTGCCGCTGTACTCCGTTACAGTCATTCCCCTGGCTGCAATGACACAGCCAGAGCGGCTGAGAGCACAGATACAGAAGACTTGGAAACGTTCACCAATCAAAGCAGACTGGGCTTTTTTCAGGAGGGGGACTTCAAGAGACAGGCGCTAAAATGTAGCCTTCCACACAGAGAGTAAATATAGGTGTTCCAGCACAGACAGTATGAAGAAAATAGTGTTTTTTGAGCATTAAAGCATGTAAACATGTTCGAGAACAAACCCAACATACAAATATGAACCTGAATATGAGCATAAAAGGGCCCCTTTAAAGGTGTATTATGTATTTAGAGTTGAGTTTTTATGGTTCTCATTTCACAAGTTTGTCGGACTATAAATTTGCACCAATATTCGACCTAGTTGTATCTTGGTTGATTCTTTATTGTTGGTCTTACAATTTTAAATAATGTATGTTTTTTTAAGTGGCTCTACAGTGGGTAGACAAAACAAAATCATCTTAAAGGGACACTGGCCCTGAAGGGTGCTTTCTGAAGTCTGAGAAAATGATGATGATGATATCTTCATGGCTATCCCTGATTTACAAATACAAATATATAATAGAAAGCACGTGTTATGAACTGGAGTAGTGTGCGGGTGTTTACCAAGGGTGTAACAAAAAGTGCTGGTGATTGCATATGGGAAGGGGATCCATAAATCTTTGAAGCTTGACCCATACTAGAGACTTGAAGTCGGTATATCACAGCCTCTGCTGTTTTCATTTTGACCATTTGTTTTATCATTTTTCTCTCTTGGTCCCCCAGCTGTATGGTGGAATACTAAATATTTAGAGTACTCCTGTCATCACAAAAAAACAAGTGCCAAAATTGTGATTTGATTAAAAGAGGTTTGGCACATGTGGGAGCTTTCAGAGCAACACAAGACTACTGGCCCCGGGTCAAAAACATCTGATTAATTTTATCCAAAATGTGGAAACACTGTTAATATGTCCCAAAAATTATAGCATCACTTGCCAAACACAGACAAGCTGCATCAACAGAGAGGAACACTGGTCGAAACATGAAACTCATAAACAGGGATAAGCCAAGCAAATGATGCATACCATCTTCTTTGGCATTGTGTGCAAATCTGATTCAGTTTCCTTCACGTCTTCTCCTGAAGATCATATTAACACACACACCACACACTCTGTAGACAATATCAGAATGTACAAAGACCTATATAAATTATGCCCTTTGTTTCTGTGTCATTTCTGAGGGAAGGAGTTGCGCTTTGATGTCACCACTGTAGAGAATACTGCACTGCGGGTTAACTTAGTTCTGGATACGTCCCATTGTGGCCCTCTGTAGTGGCAACCTCTTCCGTCTCCTTATCACCTCTGGACATGGACACCTCTGCTGTGCCTAAATTTGGCTCGGTCCCCTCCCTGTTGCTGCTGCCGTGGTGCAGTGGGTGACCTAGATGCTTCTCTGCACTTGTTCCTCCTGTATTTGGGATTAAGCTCTCCCCAGCTCTCCAATGGGCTTTGTTATTTAGAAACAGCAGATTAGCAAGAGTGTTTATCACAGATTTTCTCTCTTTCGAAAAGCTTCCCTCCTGTCTCAGTGTTCACAAGCCTCCTGCTTTGTCTTAGGTGTATCAGTAGAGCTGCGTTTGTTGTTGTAGACAGATAAGGCTGATCTAATGGGGTTTTAGATGTAAACAAAGCTCCTGATGGAGCAGGCTTGTACTCACTCACAAACTCAATCAGTCATGTTAATGAAGCTACAAATTAGGTTCTTCATAAGGCTTAGCTGCAGTTTAGACCTGCAGACGAAGACATTTTGGTTAGTTGAGTTAGCTTTGGATGTTATCTTTGCTGAATATTATGAACGTGAACATGTTTTAGGTTCTTACATTTGTTAGTGCAGAACTGGTCATGTCCTTTAAAATTAGTGTTGCTACGAGTGTAATAATAATACTACTATTTGTTTTATAAATTACAATTTACAATTTTCCCAATAATTCAATGATTTATTGGGAGCTTGAGTCACACATTTGATGACTTTAGACTCGACTTGCCAAATTAAAAGAAAAGGTTTGCAACTCAACTTTGACTTTAACCCCAATGACTCGTGTCTTCACTTGGACTTGAGCCTTTTGTAGGTATCAGTAGTTGATACCTGTCCCCAGGCCTTTCACTTCTTTTCCTGAATCAACCAATGTAAACGTTAATCTTTTTTATTTCATATAGATATAACACACGCAACAACATATGATATCACTTTAAAGGAAGAATAGTCTCACAGAAAATGTCTTACAGATTTGGGAAGAGGAAGTTCTAGACATCTAGACATCCAATATGATATGAGTTAAATACAACTAGACATGACACAAACACACAAACTTCATCCTGTTGTGGTTTTAAGTGCTGTATCCTGTGAAAGTGCAACATCAGCACTACTTTTTTTAAATGGCTAAGTTCAGTTGCACTTGTTTAAACAAGTAAATACAAACTTAAAAAAGCATTCATGATTTTTGTACATTTAATATATTATTCTGTTGTTAAAATGGTATTACATTTGGTGAGCAGCGCATTATGACTTGATTTGGACTCGAAACTCAAAGTTTAGGACTTGGGACTTGCCTGTCTTGACTTGCAGAACAATGACTCGGTCCCTCCTCTTTAAAATGGTACCAAGCTGATTCGAAACCAGTTTAGTAATTCACTGTATTTTGGAAAACTGACCCCGGATCAGACAGAAGTGATCTAGTCACATCTCTGTTGAAAACCATGAGAAAGCTGTGTACTTACAACTTCTCAGAACATTTCTGTGATTGTTTTTAAAAGCTTTTGTTTAGTATGGTTACTGGCAAATTTTGTTTTGCATGGTTTATGGTGCAAAGAAGCTATACCTGTAACATATTTGCTTTCTTGCTAGGAGGCTAAGAGTGTCCTATAGCCTGCAAAATGTGGTTGAAGCCCAGGGACCTAAGACGATGATTAACGTGGTCACTATGTAAACTGATTTTTCCCCTCTGGAGGCTAGCTAGTAAAGATTCAAGACTGTGATGTCATAAATTGGACAGCTGCACTCAATAAACAAGTACTCTGACTGACTGGATGTAGACTGTGGGTATAAGCTATGTCAGCCAGTATTCTACTACCCTTCTGCTATTTGCGTGCTACCATTTTGCAAAGGCAGCTGTTTGGAGAAGTTTGCCTTCTGGGCTTTCTGCCTAAAAGGGATTTCTTGGTTAAAGGGATAATTGGCCAATTTTCAACCAGTTCTGTGTCACTGCGGTGAGTGTGTAGAGATGAGTGGTGTTCTGCTGATTATAAATCGATGGTGATGAACAGAGCTTCGGGAGCTGGCGGCATGAGGGGCTCGTTAACACTGTTCATCTGCTCATCTCTAGTTGAATATTGGCAAAGTATCCCTCAAAATATGTGGTCTTGGTAAAAATTAATAGATTTCTGCTAAATTACTGTCATAAAGCCCTGAAGGCAAATTCCTCCCATGTGCCCAAGGGCAAAGTTGCTTCATGCTGAGCTTGGCTCTGCCCGATGACTTTGATTGGTGTAGAGAAATACTATCAATCCAAAGCAGTTTATCCCTGTTGATAATGGGTGCTATGCAAGACAGATGAATGACAGACTGTTTTATTTATTCTTTAATAATTTCCCAGTGCCCACATAGGTAATCTTTTTTGTCAACAGAGAAAATCTAAATTTTGAACAGTTATTACTGAACGTGTTTCGCTCATGAGTCTGGAGCTGGAGCAGGAGAAAAGGTGAATTATAATAGGATAGAAAAACATATATAATCTCTAGAGTTAAACATATCTATTCAGTGAGCAGGCTTGTTTTATCTCAGGAATTTTGTAAACACACTTATCTTACTTTTACTCTTCAGTGTATAACTTTTTAAAATGTGATAATGAAATACAGTACATTGACTGGATATAAAAATACAAGAAGTAAAAGTCAATAAAACTCTCCATGTAACCTTTACATAAAATTCTCCTTGTAGACTTTTGCTCCAAAGCCTCAAAGGCAGCTACATCTGATATAATCCATGTCTGGACTCCTGCACGGCTGAACCTCTGTGGGAACACAGGCAGAAACAACCTCTGTCACCTCGTTCGATGCTTCAGGCGTATTCACCCTGTTATTGCTACTCGCTGCCTGTTTGTATACATTTGCATGTCGTTGATTTTAAACCTCTCAGACGTAGCATTTGAAAACAACCATGACGGACAAGCCAGACATTTTCACTGGGTATTACCTCATGCTTGCTCTGTAACACATGTCATCCTGTCACAGCGCTGACAGTTCTGACTTTCAACACAATATTTGAATGTTTATACATATTGAGACTATTAGGAAGTTAATTGTGTGTTTATGGCCTGTATGTAAAATGTCATGTTTGTTTTGTGTGTGGCCTCACTCTCATCTTCCCTCCTCCCTCCAGAGGTTCACGCCATGCTTGACGCCTTCCTCCCTCCCGACACTTACTTCCGCTTCAACCCCTACATGAGCGAAGACATCTCCATGGATGAGAACCGGCAGGAGAAGCTCAGCCAGCTGCAGGCTGAGGGCACCCGTTACCTGGAGAGGAACGAGGAGAAGGTGAAGAAGGTCGCTCGCATCCTCACCCGAGAGAAGAGCTCCGTCCAGAGGATGGCAGAGTGGGCCAGGCTCAGGGCTGACATGTACAATGGTCTGTCCTTAAAGTCGTCTAAACTCTAGATCCAACACAAGCCACCTTTACCTCGCAAAATGGAGCACTTCCCTCATTTTAAATTGCCTAGAATATGTCATGCTACCATTATGTGTCGTAGTTGTTGACTTCTTGACCTGTAGCTCTGAAAAACATTGTGTACACGCACAAATAGGCACTGTGTCCGACATGCCAAACACTACCTTCCTTCTCACTTCACACTTTTAAAGTGAATTTAGTATTGTACTGTGGTTGGCAGCACTAGACTGTCACTTTGTTGCGTTTAAAGAGCATGTGTGAAATGACATAAGGATTTGAGATCTCCCTAAATTTGGATTGACTGTTAGGATTGCTAGCAAATTCAGCTTGTATACTTAAAGGAATAGTTCATTTTGGGAAACATGCTTATTTGCTTTCTTAACAAATTTTAGACAAGAAGATTGTTCCATGTAACACTGTATAGTAAATATGAAGACACAAAGCCAGCAGTCTGTTAGCTTAGCTTAGTATAAAGACTGGGGAAACGGCTCGCCTGGCTCCATCCAAAGGTGACAGTAGTTGTTTTTGGATGGAAGGAACTTTTTGTTGAGTCCACACTACAAGGATTAGGATTGGTCTAACACAGACAATGCAGCACTGGCAGCTGCTATTTTAGTCTTGTAAATAACAGACAACACAAAACACAAACACAGCTCCTAGTGAAAAAAATGGAAACAAACACAAGAAGAATGTACTGACAGTGAGGTTCAGGCTTTACTGAGCATGTATGTGAAGGCGAAAATACAACACGAAAAGTTATGTTGCTATACTAAACACCTGCCGTGTTACAGTATATCACTTCAGCGTACCTGTTTGTGATGTGAATGCAAACAGAAAAAAAGCCCTTTAAGGAACGTAGTTCTCGGGGATTCACCCCAGTTGGCAGTTCCTCTCAGGGAATCCCCAGAATGGTTTGGTCCGACAACACCTAAAATCCACCTACATATCTGTTTCCCATTCCCAGACTTTGTGCTAAGCTAAGCTAAGCTAAGCTAGGCTCCAGCTACATTTTTACCATGCAGACTTAAGTATAATCAATCCTCTCACCTGACCTAAGTCAAGAAAGCAAATAAACCTATGTCTTAAATTGTCAAACTGTTCCTTTAAAAAGCAGAGTACTGTAACGTTCTACAGTAGCCGGTTGCAGACTGTTAAACCAAGTGAGGACTTTTTAACCACTTGTTTCCTTTTTAGAGATTTGTGATGACAACCAGTATATCCTCACAAACCTGTGTCTGTACATTCACAGAAAAATGTGTAGATGGCATATATGATGTTTGAAATGCAGTATTTGTGGAGCTAAGCTGCCAATCTGTAACTATCAAACTCCAATGTAAAGAAATGATGGGGAAAAAATAATTTTTATTTTTGTAAACAGTCTAATAGTGTTGTCACGATACTGGAATTTCTAAGTTCAGTAGAAAACTTGAAAAATATTGGTATTTGATATCATTTTAGATACAATGGGGATAAACTGACATTAAGGGCATAAAATTTACATTTTTTTTATTTAACAATACATGCAACAAGGCTATAACGTGACAACTGTGACTGTAGCAAACATAATCAGAGAGCAAAAAGTGCTGTTGGTACGGGTGTATTAATACTGCGGAAAATGAGTAGTCAAATGGTTTCAAATACTCTGAATCGATATGTATCGATAAATGGATATTTTTGACAACACTACAATCTAATCAAGGTCAATTTGAGCACTGAATGCAAGTGACATTTCTGAGATGTCAGGACAAAAATTTGCACCTTTCAACAAAGCAGCTACTGGTCAACTGTGTATTTGTGTACTGATAATAGTAACTTTGGTACATGAGGGCTCACTTCAAGCATTACAGTATTGCATATGTTGTATGTAAATGCATGTTATATTTAAGATGAGTAAATATTTAGAAAAAAAACTGCCAAGAAGAGGACGTTGTAAAGATTTACCCCAATATTTAATTCTAATACACCTATAATGATGCAAAAATATGGTTACATATGTAGCAGATACATCAGGGTGGTCTCACTCCTAACTCACCAAATACGGTAGCTTGGTCCTACACTTCAATCTGTGACACTCTACACTCTAGTAAGTGAGGTTAAAGCAAAGAAGAAGTCAGGTGACGCTGTATAAAGAGCGACAACGTCTACGTAGGGAGGAAGTTTGGGTAGATAGATGGGTCAAACAGACGCATGACTTTGACTCAAGATACTTGTTCATTTTTCAGGGGAAAAAAACAACGCCACAATAGTTAAAAAAAAAAAAAAAAAGTAATAAGTAACACAAAGAGGCATTTTATTTTAATATTCAGGTAAGTTTCCAAAGCAGCACTGTTGAGTCAGGGTGGCATTACAAGTTGTAGTTGCCTAATGAGTGGCGCCATTAACTAGCTCCCACCTGAGCTGGGTGGTACACAGTGCAGGAAACTGTAGAGTAACATTAGTAAACATAACCTCTAGACCAACATATGTAACCAGTCACTGTGGTTAACCAATTAACAGTTAACCATTGACATCCCTAATGAGTACGTATGTTGACTTGCATAACATATTTAATTTACATCAGATTTGTAACATACTTACCTTAATCCCAACCATGATCAAGTAGTTTTGGTGCCTAAACCTAACCAGAGGTTTATTTTGAAAAGACATTGTATGCATGTAATGAGCAGAGATGGATGCGTGCAAAAGTGACTCTAGAGGGATATGTAGGGTGTCATAGTTTGAAGTGAAGCACTAAACTGCCATATTTGACAAGTTGGGACTGACAATGTATTGGATATGTAAGTAACCAAACAGAGGCTCGCTCTCAAGGTTTTAACTTTTATGTATTATTTTAGCCTCTGAGTATTTTAAGTTCGCTTGTTTCAACGCTTTTATCATGGTGTGCTTGATTGTTTGGTTTTATGGATTCCCCACAGGCACTGCACATTTCCCGCTCTGTCTTCAGTGTGCCCTCTTTCTCTTTGATGCCTCTTCTCAAAAGCCTCTTTCACCCTGTCTACCTTGAAGTGCTGTGTGTCAGTCCCCGCTCTGCTGTACTGTAACATCTGCTGAAATCACGCTGGTCATAGCTGAGGGACTTGTTTGAAACAGATTGCTGCTTATTGATTTATGATGGCTTAAAATTATCTTAATGACATGTACAGCTAAAAAAATGCACTGCAGACATTCATGCCTAACCTCTTCCAGTACTGTATAACCGATACAGCAATGTGTCGGTCACTCCCAGAGGACCTGAGGTAAAGTGGACGCAGATATTACCCTGATTAATATAATTCCACTGTTCTGTTTTTGATCCTGTATAAAGACTGTTAGAGAGTGTATGTAATTAAAACCCATCACTGAACCTCGCTGCATCTTGCCTCCTAATTATATGAAGATTAGCTGATTGTGATCTGAGGAAACCTGCTGTTTTGCTCACAGCTTGTGGATCATCTCAGGAAGAGGAGACGTGCGGATATTAAGTCGCTAACTTGTTCTCACAACTGTTTCATTATTCCAACACAGATCTGGAGTGATATGCACCTTCGCTACTCAATTTCCAAGGTGATTGGCTTGATTAGCAGCAAATTCTGATTTGTAATTACTACTGCAGGCGCACACTGTATCTATGCGTACCAGTGGTTCCTATTAGTGTGGGGTTTTTTTTTTTCTCTGTAACTCAAGTTGTAAAGGTAGGGGTGTATTTTTCAGGGGGAAGGTAATTTGAAGGCCCTTCCCAGAGCTGCCCATCATAAAAGGGAGAAAGGTGAGATGAGATGACTGTGCAAGGCTGTGCTCAGGCACCTGGGTAACAACCCTGGCTGTGATGGATCGCATTTCCCTCCAGCATAAACACCATGCACTGACACAGCTCTCCACCAACTGCTTACACGCATGAAAACACAGCGATGGCCACAGAAGGCAGAGGACACAACAAACAGCATCAACAGTGGTTTGCAGGGGGAAGAAATGCAGGATGGAGGTCATGCACATATGTTGTTTTACCAGGAATTTAAAAGTATCACACAGCAAATGACGAGGAGTAAAGGTGGCATAAGGTGGCTGTCTTCATAGGGAATAAATAGGGTGTATCCTCAGCCCAGTCGCCAGAAGAACATGTTGGCATTGCTCGTTTCTGCAAACCACAAATACATTACATTTGCACATTTTATACATATCACATACATCATGTTTCCAAAGTGACTTAATGTATAAACTGATACTGTCATTGGGATATGAAGGAGATGGGGGATGGTGTGTCACCTATGCAAGATACCAAGCTGCACACCAGATCACTGTTAGAGACCATCAAACAAACACAAAAACAATGTTTATTCCCTCTTGTGAAGGACTCACTGCATTAGTGAAGTAAACTGTCACTCAAAAAATATATAATCACCTTCAAAAACAATTCAAGGCACACTGTAGGGTTTGTGCAAAAATTAAATTGGCTTTATTTCACATGGCAGACAAACGCATTGTGACTCACAGGTCTTCATCAGGGTCATTGTCTGCTATGCGATGAACCCTTCATAAGACGGAATAAACACAGTGCACCTGAGGTATCCAAAGAGCACCTGTATGTGACTACTACTAAGACCCAGCAGTGCTACTACTACTTTGTCCTAAAAACAAATGATGTTACCTGTGGCTTTTTAGGCACCTAACGTGGGTGTTTTTAGGGACCCGTCACTGTGTTTTGTAGCAGAGATAGTCCTACGAAAAGTGCTTGTTATGGAGACATTGGCGAGTTTCTCGCCTGAGTAGTGGGATGAAGCAGTTGGTTTTTTTTTGTTTTTTTAATTGAGACATTGCTTCTTTTCCAACCAGGATAGTAGCACAAAAAGTTGCTATTTTTGCTTAGACATTTGCCGCATTTCCTGCTGGGATAATGCAAAGAAAATAAATTGTTTTTGGCTAAGACATCACTGCTATTCCAGCCAGTGTGTTGGCACAAAATGGGTCTTTTTTGGCTGAGAATTAACCACGTTTTCTGTTGGGATAGTGTCACAAAATGCAGTTGTATTTTGCCAAGACATTGCTTCTTTTCCAGCTGAGTTAGTGCCACGAAAAGCACCTATGTTTGCCATGACATTTTTTATTTTCCTGCCGGGATTGTGCCACCCAAAATGGCAATTTTAAACCAAAATATGATGTTTTTCTAACAATAACAGAGTGTTTTTGTTCCTTAACCTACTTACATGTTAACCAACATAAAGGTTAATCATATCTTCTACATAATAACATGCAAATGTAACATATCCACGGTTTACAGAAACATACAATGCCAACATTTATTCTGGTGACTGGGTCAGTTTCCAAAATATGTAGAGTACTAATAGAATGGGGGCATGATCAGAGTGCACAGTAGCTCAGTGGGCAGAGCAGGTGCCCCATGCATGAAGGCAGTGTCCTTGCCGCAGTAGCCACAGGCTCAATTCCAGCCCACTGCTGCCTGTCGTCCCCTATGTCTCCTCCCTTAACAGTGACATGATTAATGAGATCAAAATACCAAATTTAAAGACATTTCTTGCTCTGCAGATTTAAAATAGCAGACAAATATGTAAATTTACCACACTGTTGAAGAAAATGTGATTCTGTGTGGCACGTGCATGATCACACACTGAACCCTGTTATCTGAATTTGTCAGCTTGATTGTTCACTCAGTAAAATTACATCTTAAATAGATCCTGATTAGGCTCATTCAGATATTTGGAATTACAGCCACTAAGTATCAGATAACTTAGAATAACACCATCATTGCAGGATGAAGAGCCTCTTTTAACAAGGATTTATCAAGGGTCTTTGAGGACTATTATATGGTCATCAGTCTGCTCCGCGGTAAGCCTGTAAAAGCACAGAAACACTCAAAGAGGAAGCTTTCGTTCCTCTGATTTGGTGCTGATTTTTGTGAAACCAAAGTACTGATGGTGGGATAATCAACATACGGTCATCAAGAGGCGCTTCTGTTTCTCAGAAAAAAATATTCTTTTTATCTAGCAAGTTTTTAAATAAGTCTTTTATCATGGAGATGTTTGGAGAAATGTTTCTTATTGATTAATCAGGCATGTGTGGCAGCTCAGTGCATTCAAGAGGCAAAAGAGAAATCCCTGGCTCTGTCTGTACTCAGTTAACTTTATTTCATCAGGATGATCCATACAGTATCAAAACAGTTGGTTCACAAGAGTTCATTTTCCATTTGCTTGTAGACCTTACCAGTTAGTGGAGCCATAATACTGAAGGCTGCCCTTGAACACAGCACTCCTGGCTACAGGGACTGTCAGGAGTTGTGGTACCCACCTCTCTGCTGCTAACCTTGTGCAGCCATTACGGGATCAGCTGTCAAGTACAGGGGTGGTAACGTGTACAATTTGAAGACCACAGTCAATACAGTTACTTTTATTCTGTCCACCATGCTGTCCTCGCAGAGGAATTCTTTATGTGATTTCTCGAAGCCTGGTGTGTCAGAAGACATGTAGCTCTCCTGGTCAGTCATTGACTCTGAACTAAAGCTGTTGTGTTGGGAGCCTGACTGTTCAGCAGTAATCTCAGAGAGTAAGGAGCGGGATATTTCATGTGCTGTTAAGGACTGTCCTGTTTACAAATGTCTTTGCTCTGCTTATTGCACCCAAACCACCTATTAACTTTGTGTTGACCTTAGTCTTATGCAGCTTCAGATGAAAGCAAGCATCTACTGTCGCACCTAATAACGAGAAGACCCGCTTGGAGGTGTGAACCCTGTCAAAAATTATCAAGGACTTTCCACAGCAGCTAAGCTTTTGAGAGTGCAAAGAGCATGTATTCCAATTTTTAAGGGTTAGGAGACAGTTTATTAACTCTAAATCACAAGGCAGGTCCGCTCACATCCGCTGTGGTTAAGAGTTAATACTGTAAACTGTCTCTAAACCCAAAACACACCATGCACCGTCTGTGCCTCTCTTCACTCTGCAGGCACTGAAACTGATTACTTTAACTCTCAGTCGCCCTTAAAATTGACCTTACATGTTTTCTTCTCAATCGTTTGGCCCAATAGAGACCAGAGCAAATTCAAATTTCAAAACAAAAATGAAGATCTTAAATCCTAAGATGTGGCCATTAAAGAAATTATTGACCCCCAAAATTATCATACATATAAATTTTACTCCCCCTGTGTTATTTTCTTGAAGAAAACTATGTTTTCTTTCATGCCAATGTGTTGAACCAGGCCAGACGCCAGGATGAAAGGACTGAGGGGGCTGTTAAAATTGCAAGGGGGCAGTTTTTTATACCTAAAATAAGAATAATTGATTTAACAATGCAATAGTTTCAAAAAAGCTGAAGAACAGCAACAAAGGCTGCTGTTTCAAAATCAAGAAATACATTCATAAATCAGCAAAAGGTAGGGGGTTAAAGGGTACAGATGACCCTGGCCCAAGGCTAAAGGGGGGATCAAGCACAACAATTTATATGTATAGTTATATGTATTTACATGATAGGTAAATGTATTTTTATTATGAAGACACATTTCAACATGCCATCTGATGCTCCCACCCTGTGCAGGTACTGTGAAATGGCGCGGTCCATCTGACATGGGTCAGGTGTGCCATGCCCAAAACTCACAAATGTGCTTGTATAAACATGTGAGTTGGACTGTTGGCCGATAAGCTACGTCAGAATGCCTCACCAAAAATCAGAAGCTCCTAAAAGAAATGTCAGGGTACACAGAGAACAATGGCCAAATGTCTGTTAATCAGAGCTCTTACACAAGAATGTTGAGCAGAGAGCTAAATATTTTTTGAACTTAGAAATGATTCTCAGTCAGTATCAGCAGGGGAGAACGTGTAGAAATTCTTGACAAATGGAAGTCATAGGGGGCTGCGCCTGCGCTGTTTATCCAGTAGTGTATTAAATTGTAAGGTTTTAGTGAAAATGCATAAGTCTGGGAAGTACTGAGCATACAAATGGATAAATAAGACTTGGATTATGCTGCACGAGCAGTGTGAGAGTTTGTAAAAGGATGTTTTGGTATAGTTGTGAAAAAAAAAGGTATAGTTATGAAGCTCTGCATAAGTTCAATCAGGAAGACTTTGTTAAGGCATTGCCACTCCCTTGTGTTTCCTGGTGCCTGTACTACGAAACAGGATTTGGGGTTAGCGAGGTAACTTCAGGGTTAACTCTGGGTTTTCAGTACTATGAAGCTGGTTCTCTTTTTACCAGGATAAATCAATGTGGCAACTTATGCTGAACAGCTAACCTGCTCAGAAACAGGTTAACTTCATAGTATCAGATCACAGCGTGTCAACACCTCCACCTCTGACCAATCACATCACTGAAGAACAACGTACCCATGGACAAAAGTCTGGAGTTTCAAGTAAAAAAGAGGAGCCTATTTATTGTTAAAAGTCAGTAGAATGATTTCATTGTTCCAGGGCTCTATTTCCACTGGTTTTAAATCAGAGCCTCTAACAAACACAGACATCCTTAACAACACTAAGCACATGATTTTAGACAGGAGTGATAGCATTGCTATTTTACACCCTGATTCCATCACTGCAGCTAAAAATAACATGAGACACCTGTGTGATGAGAATCATGGGAAAAAAGATATTTTATTAGAAAAATAATCCACACACTGCTAATTAGCTCCCCTTATTATAAATGCAACATTTGGGTCAGATAGACCTCATCAGTCATTAACCAGGTTAACTAGGTTACTTTCCACCCTTTACTTCAGTAGCAGAAACAGTCTAGTGTTACTTTAAGGTGTTTTATGACATATTTGTCATCATCCATCTAAAAAGCAAAAAAATAGGCTATTATTGACATTTTACTGTCTCACCGTCCCAGATACTTTAGGTACCATTTCATCTCTTATCATATGAAGCAGCCTGCTTCATTCATGAATCTGACGATGTTGCTCATAGGAAAACCCAGAGTTGACTGAGCTAGCTGATAACCAGCTTTGTAGTTATCCAGTCAGCTAATTTAAGGGTTAGTCAAGCCAGATAACGAAAAGATATCCTGAGTTTAACTGGTTTTGTAGTACAGGCCTCTGTCTCCCCTTTCTAGTGTCTCACGTTTGGTTTCAGTCATGTTTGCTGGGTGTGGTCTTCTGGTTCCCTCCTCCTGTCCTCGCGAGTGCCAGCAGCTGCTGAACCTGCACACCTGAACCACATCTACAGTCAAGCCACTGCAGTATAAAGCCCAGCTCAAACATTCAGACTCTGCCAGATTGTCTGCAGAACTACTCTTTCTCTGCAGTACAGACATCTTTGACACTCTGTCTTTTTCACACTTTGTCCTGTGTCTCAGGTTCACCACAGCAGCCTCAACCATAACCCAC
>JAPZEB010000023.1:23710230-23724562 GCA_029783705.1 Chaetodon striatus
ATTATGCTCTTCTCTGGGGCTCATGGCTTCAGTAAAATGAAATCATCCGAACTAGAGATGTGTACCATGTCCTTATGAACAAATGTTTAAACATTTGTATTTGTATGTGCGATCTAAACAGCTAACTAATGTTAGCTCATGTGGCTAGTCAACAACCTGTTTTGTGCATCCAAAGAACTTCAATAAAAATGGAACTATTTTGCAACCAGACCAGGCGTCTAATTGAGACCGGCCTTTATTTGTCACACTGTGTAGCTACAGTGAGCTAGTAAAAGGGACTGGACATTTAATTGGGACAGGACTTTTAACTGAAGTTTTACTGTATACGTCTATACCAGGCTAGCGTTGTCAAAAATATCAATCTATTGATACATATTGATTCTGAATATTTTAAATGGTTTCAATAGCAATTTGTCCGCAGTATTCATACACCAGTACCAGCTGCGCTTTCTTGCTCTCTCTTATTGTTGATGCTTACTACAGTCATTTTGTTCTTCTCTGCTACTAACCAAGAAAAGGAAAGTTATAGTTGCCATGTTGTAGTCATGTTACATTTATCTTTTTAAAATGTACTCAAATGTTATGCCTTTAATGTCAGTTTTCCCCTGTAGTATTGAAAACGTATTAAATATTGTTTGGGTTTTTTTTGAGTATTGTATTGAAGTTAGAAATTCCAGTATCATGACAGCACTAGTCCACACATGGAGAAATATATGTGATTCCAAGTAAACATAGTATTCATGCACTTCAGAGTTGGAAAATCTTATTATACCAAACTAGGATGTCATTTTATTTGAGGTGTTTTGCCTGTAAAATGTAATTTAAAACCTTCCTAGTTTAGATCATATTTGAACATTTTGAGCAAGTGTCAGGTCAGATGTGTCGACCATATGCTATCAGTTATTATGTGAGCAAGCTTCTGTTAGCTTTGTCAGTTAGCAGCAGTCACACCTGGCAGCTGGAGGGTATAAATATTTAGTGACAGCTTATTTCTGTGTAGAAATTAGTCTGTGTGGTGCAACCCGTTTTAACTTAGTGATGGTTAAATCTCGACTCAGCAGCCTACACGACATTACAACAATGGCTCCCACTGCATGAACAGGTCACAATGTGAAGAAGTGTCACTGTTTCCCTCCCTCTTCTTTTCCTCCTTTTACTGGGTTTGTTAAACAGACATTTAACCATGTGAGTCAATGTACTGTCACTCACAAGGGGACAACAGTGCATGTTGTTACTGCAGAAATGTCCATATTACAGCCTACAATCATCTGGGCCCGCGTTATGTTATTATAATTCTTGAATCTTACATGTTTACACTGTTTTATTCAGGGGTAAAGCCTCGGGCAAACTGCTAGCATTCATTATATCCATGCATATTTTATGAATTTATAGATTTCCCTGTCTCCAACATTGCCATTAAACGTAGGAGTTGTTCAGTGATATAGTGCCTAATCAGACCAGAAAAGGGGAACTACATGGAGGTCGGACTGATTGGATTCTCCACGGTCATCGGCGGTGAAAAAAATCTAATTAAGCCTTAGGCGTCCCAAGTCAAACTCCTCAGGATTACCCTGGCCCTGCACCCAAAACCCAACCCTGGGAGAGAGTGATAACTAGGCTCCCATAATCTGTAACGATGGTAGAGTAGAGGGGGGGGTGATGATGAAATCATTGCAAACTATATCTACCACCCAACTGCAGGGATGGCTTTCGTCACCACAGGTTCAGCGGTATGTCAGTCACGTCATCCTGGAAGCTGTGAAACATCAGGTGAGTAAAAGTTTGAGAAAGCGGAGTCTGTGTTAACGTTCAGCACCGCAGCAGGAAGTAGTGCATATAGCTACAGTAACATCAGCATGTTGTGTGGGGATAATGATAGAAAAACTGATTTCATGCAGAGTTTCAGCCGTATAGCTCACAATCCCCCACGCTTTGAAGTCAAATTAGAAGTGTGTCTGTATGGGTGGAAACGACAGACAGATTAGAGAACAGAAAACATGCTTTGAAGGAGCGTTTAACCCCTCCTCTCATCCTCCTCTGTAAATCTGCCTTTTGTGACAGAATATAAACCCTGCAAAGTATCTTTCCTTTTGTCCCAACTTTAGGTTGTGGGTTGGATGTACACTTAGAATTTTAGGGTTCGCTTTTCACTGGCTCTTTTGTTTTAGTGTCCGTTGAGTGAAAGTACATGTTTACTGTGGTCATTGTTCTTTAACAGTCCTTGAAAAGAGTTCATTTGAGAGGAGAATGACTCCCAACAGGAGACTATTGATCAGGTGTTTGCCCAAAGGAAGTAGGGATGAAGGGAGGAAAAGGTGAGGGGGTCAGGATGGGGTGAGAGACAGGGAAGAGCCAGTGACCAGGACATGCTCTCCCTCTCACCAGGATGCAGCCAAGTTTGAAATATGGCTCTTTTCTTTTGATCATGGAAACAATGCGCCTGCTGGAGGCCCGAGGATATGTCCTCTCCCCATGTGTCCTTTCCCATGTCTCCAAGGTATCACTGACCTGTACCCATGTGAATAAGGGTTCTGGTTTTCTATTATCACTGCATCAATGACTTGACGTGGACAATAACACAGCAAAAGTTAAAAAGTTGCTTGTCACCTCTGTTTGCCTTCTCACGGGATTCGATTGTTTGTGAGTTGTTTTTCTCAGCCTAGCATCAAAATGCAGCCAGAGCGAGAGCTGAATATGCTGTTTTGTCCTCAAAACAAAACTCCCCGAATTTGTTTAACTCGCTCTGTTTATCTAAGCTGTGATTCAACCGAAATGGGGCTTTAGATATGAATTTCGAGTGGGAGCAGAGCGTTGGCAGCAGTGGCAGGGCCGCGTCCTTGACAGCCCTGTTGAATTAATTCCTTCCAAATGGCTGGTTTAAAGAATAAAGGAGTAGGTCTGAATAAAACCTACCACTGATCTAATGCACTGCTATGATGGAGGTCCATTTTTACCCATAATGTCCTGTGAAACCATCCTTTTTTATCCCTGTGACTCATATTGTGTGGAATTGAAGCATAATGGAGTAGGTGGCCACAGAGAAACCACCCGGGACAGCTCGTCATAGCACTTCAGTTTGATTGACACAGCACTTCTTTTTTCACATCAGACATGGTAAAGTGGTATAAAAGTGGCTCTTTTACATAACATTGGACAATTGCATGCCTAACCTCCTTCATTCACCACTGGGCCTCTGTGAATTCAAACTGGAGCAACCTCAACATATCTGTGTTTTGTAATGCTAAAATTAGCAGAATCTGAGGCATGTGCTTGATATGGTAATCAGGCAGGAAAACTGTGTTTGAGCGCTAGATTTCATGTTACCATGGATATCTGCAAGGCTTCTTAAATTAAACTAAAATTTGTTGGTTTTGTTTAAACATTTAATATGGGAAATATGAATGAGCTATATAGACGTATACATAGTCTTATATCAATATATTGTGATATAGAACATTTTTGGGGAAACAGTTGAGAAACTGGAGCTTTAAGGTTCATTCGTGACCTTGGAAATAGCAGTGTGACAAAAAAATCTTATCACAAGATCCACGTATTTGGTTTCTCAGGCCTGACAGCCATATCGCGGTGCCTTCATCAGCACGGAGATGTTTTATATGCGACCCCCTGCTTTCATGTGACCGAAACTCCACTGAGATAAAATAATCCAATGTGAATGTCTTGTTTTTCATTAGTTCAATAAATTAAATGTCCAGTATGTAGGATTTAGTGGAATCTAACTGTGAGGTTGCAGACCTGAAACTTCTCACGTGTCAAGCATGTAGGAGAACAACTGTGAAAATGTGAATGGCCCTATATAGCACCAGTATTTATTTTATTTTGGTTCTTGGCTACTGGAGAAACAACACAGGGAACTCTGTTGAAGAAGACCCACGCTGTATGTAGATATAATCAGCTCTTCTTTTTTTTTTTTTGGAAAGATGATTTTTTGGGCTTTTATTAGACAGGACAGATTAAGTGTGAAAGGGGGGATGACATACAGCAAAGGGCTGCAGTTGAACCCAAGGCCACTGTGGCAAGTGTCATGATCCTGGGTATTTGTTTACACTCTGGTAGCCTATGGACTTTGTTTTCTGTTTGTATTCTTGTTTCATGTTATTTATTCATGTCTAAGAACACCAACTGCTGCTCCTGACGATGAATCATCTGTCCCTGCGCCTGAAGTGCGGCACGAAGTGGATCTGGGTCTGCAAAGTCCATAATTTGGCCAGATTGTACTGTCAAGCACAAACTAGTGAAGGACTCACAAAGCAGACTCAGACTGAAATTCAGGGTCTTAAATCAGGCTCAGGTCGGTACACGGGTAGTCAGTCACACGGGCAAAAGTATCCAATACGGTGGTCAAAAGGCAAAAATGGTCCAAAACACACTCACAAGGAACACTAGGGAAATGCTGGAACTCAAAGGTGAAAACCATCTTGCATCAAACAAGGAGAAGACAGGGACTTAAATAAAGTAAGACAAGCGAGACAATGAGACACAAATGAAACACACTGAGACATAGGTGAAACACATTAGGGTGAGGCAAGTGATCACAAAGGAGGGAAACTTGACAGGATGACAAATCTGAAACGAGACGAGACAATGATCACAGAATAAAACAGGAAATACAGGGATGACAAACATGAATTAGGGTGGCTTGACGGTCATGACAGCAAGGACATTGCCTTTGTACACGGGATGCCCGCTCTACCCACTGAGCTACATGGTGCCCTTAAATAGCTCATTCTAAGCTAATGAAAGCATACACCAAAAGAAGATAGATATGAATATTATATACTATTTCTGCCAGATGGATGCCCCCAGATTCTACATGCTGGACCTTTAAATACCTGACATATTAGGATACGTCATCACTTCACCACTCCTTTGCATATCATCCAAGTATCTGTTCTCATTTGCTTGACTTCCTGTCCTGTCTCTGTCCCCTGTCCTTTTCATACTCCTGGATTGCTGTAATGTTACATGATTATGCGGTGATTTTCATTACAGTTGGGTAATATTTTTTAATTTTCAACCCCCACCCCCAAAAATGTAAAGAAAGGAAGTATCAAACAAAAATAAAACTTCACCGTCTGGAATCAACTTTCTGTTTTTTATTAAACTAATTAGTTTGGTTATTAGACAAGCTTACCTCTTACCTCAGTGAAACATGACAGAAACAAAATGAAACTCACCAAAACATTCCCGTCAAGTCTTTCCACTGTTCCAACAGTCACCAACTCTGGTTTGCTCCAAATAAACCCTTAATTCACAGGATTAGATGTTTAAATCTTCTGGCTCTACACGCTGTTTTCCCCCGCTGTCTCTTTCTGTCTCTCAGCTGCCCACTGAGCAGCAGCTCTCACTCGTTCTTCAGAGGAACAGCATTATTGTAGCGAAATACAATGACAAAAATCACTGCTGAAAAACAACTACCAATGTATTTGGTCTGTCGCCGATAGCGGATATATTCGTCCAGTAACTCAACCCTAATTGCAGTGTTGAAGTATTTATTATTTTCTTGCATTTCACTTGCCTTACTCAGATACAGTGGCTTTTCTCTCTTGTTTAGCTTCACGTTTCATCTGCTTTTCCCTGTTGATGGTTTTACATGTCTCTTGCTTTATTGTTATTTCAGTGGCTAATTTAATGTGTGTTTAAGGGGACAGCAGTTGATAATGAGCATTTTGGCTAACATTACCATGTTTATAGAGATTTGATCACTCTCAATATAAACTGACAGGGACAATGATGCGCACTGTCCCTGCAAATAACTGAATAAATAAATCATTTTGATGGAAATATTCCACATCAGGTTTTTTTGGCCTCAATCCCAATCATAGTCCTTTATTTCTGGGGCTGTGGTCTACAGTCCCTTTGCCAAGAAAGGTTGCTCACTGAGTGAAATGACGTGGAAGTAAGTGGCAGCCATAAGAGCTTGTCTAAATGCCAAGCAAAGGTGCGTCACTGCTTCCTTTCTTATTTCCTTGAGCATAGGATACATTGACTAGACCATGGCTGCAACATTTTAAGCGACGCAGCATTTGGTCATTCAAAACTATCGACAGCCTTGGTAATGCAGTAATATTTTTGAGCTTGTTCTCCATGTTTAAATAACCTGCATGAAACAACACATTAAGAATGCACCGGACAAAGTCTCTAAGGGTGCTTTCACACTTGCCCTGTTTGGTTCAGTTCGATTGAAGTCAAGTTTGTTTGACCCCTAAATCTGGTTCATTTCGGCAGGTGTGAACACAGCAATCACACGCGAGTGCTCACCAAAACAAGCGGACCGAGACCTAATTACATAGCCTAGTGGAAGTGCAGTTAGTTTTTTTTAAGCCTTGTGGTGGTCTTTTCCTAAATCCCTATGAATTCTCCTCGACATCTTTTCTTGATCGCAGGACGTTTCCACCAAGATCAAATTAAAGTGACATAGTCTGATACATTAATTATATTTACTTAAATGTTCAATATGTATCTGACATATTGAAGTAACAGCTGCAGCCCACTTCATCTGACACACCTTGTTTTTCTCAAGATACTTGATCCAAATACTGAATGTCCTGCATGATGTGAATAATAGTTAGACTGGAAGAATACGACTCCTGAAATTGATGTGACGTGATCTGCTTTGGCGAGGATGTTTCACTCTATTGGATTTGCTGTACCTAAAGATACACTTACGACTGTACAGCATTACTGAGTCTTCCCACACAAACAATATCTGGCTGAGTACAGTCAGGGTCTGCAGAGAGCACACTAACCTCAAGGCTTTATTCCATCTTCGTCTTGGCTCTCATGATATCACAGATGATTCTAAGTGGGACATTTGCTCAGCCTTAAACGTAGATCACTTTGATTAGCCTAACCATTCTGACCACAGATATGAAAGTGTAGGGATTAAATAAAACACAAGATATCATCTTATTAATCCCCATGGGCTAATTTAAAAAGCTTCTGTCATGGCGCTCCACAGTTTCTCCTCTGCTACAAGGAGACACTGAGCTTCATTAGAGGAAAACCAAACAAAAAATAATGCAGCAAAACATCACACAGAATGGTGCATTGTGCTGGATGATTTCTGATAGTGTTGGGAGCTGTGGCATAAACGAGCACTTCTGTGACACTGAGATGTTTTCACACATAGGCTCACACAGTAGCAGCTCTCAGCTGTGCCGAGTGCGGCTCTAAATGTTTAATGGAGAGTTAAGGAATAAGGGGCATCTTCTGTCTCTCTGTCTCCGTCTGCATAGTGTCTCATTCCCACCTGGCCGAGCTCCAGTGCTCACTGCAGCATTCTGACCCACTATGCTGCTGCATTGAGACCGGATACAAAGCCTCATTGGAGACTTTTTAGCTCCACTGAAGTTATGCGGTATATTGACGAGTTTTTGCAGCACAGGCTTCTGTTCTCAAACTTGGCCTGGACTATAAAGTTCCCCTGACACTTGAGTTGTGTGCACCTGCATTTTCTTCACAACCTCAGTGTCAGAGCAGTATGCAGGTCGCTTGACCACCACCCACCAGCCTGTGTCACGGTCACAGCCTCAGCGTTTGGGGAGAAGCCCTGGCTGTCCTTCAATGGCTCTTTCACTGCCGCTTTGTGACAATGCATTTTTTCCATGCCATAAAGCAGATGCTGTATTATAGCAGCACAATACTGGGCCCATCTGAAACTGTTTACCATGTGAAAGGCACACCGGGATCAGTATGCCTACCACTGTGTAGGGCTTTTTGACTTGCCACTCTATAATGAGTACACACTGGAAGGAAAAAAGGAGCAGGCAGCTTTAACTGGCATTGTGATCACTGCATAGAGAGAGGAAATGCAGTATAAAGTGCTGATCCAGGCCATTCTTCCAAGGCTGGGACTTTTTATTCTCACCAGAATACAGAGATTACTGTGACATCAAATGAGCTTGTCAGCAGTTACACCCACAACAGATAAATAGGCAGGAAATTTGCAGTTTAAATGTTTGTCCACCCCAAAAAAAGATTATCCTTCATGTGATTTACTGCTATAAAGATAATTTTAGTGGATTTCTCATCCCTGACCCGCTGCAGTCCGATACAGCTGTGGCAGGTGTTCTCTGGATGAGGACACTGATCTTTTAAGACCTCTTTCACTGAAAGTCAACAAATCAAGAACTAAGAAGTGAAGTGAAAACAGCTTGACTACAGAGGCTTAACCGGCGGAACAGAAAAGCCCTGCAGTTAAGTGATTAGCCTCCTTTGTGTGACTAGTACCTGTCTTCTCTTGTCTCTCTGTTTGTTGTCGGTCGGTTGAAGAGGCTTCCCTTGTTCCAAGTTGTCTGCCCTCAGGCCTCGTTGTTCTATATGATGTTTCCCCCCCTTATAAAAAACAGCGCTGAACCAGCGCTGTCATTGGACTTACTGGTAGCCTGGTAGTCAGCGAGGCTCTTAGTCACTAATTGAGCACTCAAGCAGAGAGGGACCTTGAAAGGCCGGAGGCTCCCTACCAGACAGGCTGGTTGGTCAGTCACCCTTCAGTCAGACTGTTCCCCACGCCAGACGTGATTTCAGGCCCTAGAAGGGCCCACTGGAGACAGGCAGCACTCAGACCTCCTCCTGAAGCTAAGTCCCCCCCCCAACACCTCTCACAGGGCTTATCCTCCCAGACAAGAGCTCTTTGAGGTCTCCAGTCCTCTACCGGCCATCAGTCATGTCAAGGACACACATCTGTCATGTCAAGAGCCTGGAGAAATCAGGGCAGCGCTGCACACATAAAAGCTCAGACAGGGACACGTTTAAGTACATTAACCCAACTCCAGTCCCACCACAGAAGAAGGATGTCACTATGGGAAATAAGAGAGTAACTGTGGGTGTATAAACCAATTGTGTAATTAGATTTCTCCCTGTGCAGTGGGTAGATAACACAGCAGTTGGGTGAATGCAGCTGAACTCGCTGAGAAAACGGTGCTGCCGCCTGTAGTTTAAAGGAGAACTGTACTCCATCTTTCTCAGTAATCACAGTACATACATGTCACATTTGTTTTCCAAATTAACAAAAGAACATTAATGTCTCTCTGTTGATTGGTTGGTTAATTCGACACCTTGGTTCAGGGTAAAATATCTCTTGGACTATTGGATGGATCACCAAAAAGGTTGTTTCTTTCTTTATATTTTAAATTTTATGCTGTGACAATGCTGTGTGTTACCTCTCTCAGTGACGTCTTACCAGCTCTGAACGGTAGTTGGGAACACGCTGGCTCATTAACATTAACGTTCACTGACAATGGCTTTATTGCAGTCTTCACCACAAAACAATAAACATGGCCTTCCCATGAAGTTGAATAGTAGCCCTCAGCTTATCTAAACACTTAACTCCACTGCTATCATTACTCTTTGCCACCAGCCGTGTTCACCATGACACACCAAGAGAGCTGCTCCTTTCCACATGCACCATGAAGTACATGTCACACCCTCACAGGTTACCCGCAAGGCCACCATCCTTAAAGAATATAAAATGGGCGAGCTGGCAACGTGTGGTTAACGTGCTGTTAGGATTAGGCTCAAAACAATTAATAACACATGGTTATGGTTTGGAAAACGTGTTTTGGCTTAAAGTAAATGTTGTTGTGTGTCAAATACATGGGCCAGACGTGGCCATCGAACAGGATGGAGGGGTGTGGCATCTTGTAGCTCCCAAGGCACTTCCTCTTTTTGTAGTCTTCATATGAGATGGCACAGTGGCACAATCCTGGCAGGAAACACAGACATCTCTCTGTAAAAGACAGCAGCTTGTTGAGGCACTATCCCGGTGGAAAAATAGCGATGGCTGCTAAAACATTCCCATGTTTTGGAGCTAAAAATCTGCAGCAAACACAGTGATACGTCACTAAAAAACAATGGTTTAGTTTCTTATTTGCCTGGAACAGTGGTCTGTAGCCTGGCAGGCATCTAGCCTAGGTGTAACGCCATCCACCATCCCCGTCACCTCCTGATGATACGATCATGGCAGGACATGTCTTGAAATGTTAAAAAAAACCAAAAAAAAACACCCCTACTACTTAATATGTATGAAGTGTGTAAATTTAACATATCCATGGTTTAAAGAAATGTCCAACGCCAACATTTAATCCTGGTGACTGGACTGTTTATACAGACATTTATCGTCTCCAGAGGATGAAGGCTTCTGACTTTGGCGATCCTTTGACACTTTTTCTATCGTGAAGCTCACATTTGTAATTTTGAGTGAAAACTATTTGATTAATTGCCGTGAAATTGGGAACAAACATCCATGTTTCCCTCAGGATTGATCGTAATAACTTTGGTGATGGCTTAACATTCCTTCCATGTTTTTAAATTCGTGATGACTTGCTTTAATGCAGTGTTTCACTCAGTTTAGTTTAAGTGGGCACTTTCTGTTAAGAACTCTTTTGCAATACATCCCATGCCACTCTATATGCTGTACAGCATCTTTGAAAGCAGTTTCTTGCATTTGCTTTTTCTCTGCCCAGTCTGTCCATAAAGGACATCTGGTGTAGATAAATAAGTGGAAAAACACTTTTAAGCGCGCTGTCAGTACATTCAGCTCCCAACGAATCCCTGCCGGCCAATTTTTGAATTAAAAAATGTTGATCTATTCACCCAAAAACCCATTCCATCACTTTTCTTATTATGTAGCTGTCTATGCTGTCATCTAAGTTATTTCAGCAGTGAGCATCTGTCCCATTTTGTTGTATCATTTCCCTGAAGAGTACAAGGTGTCTTGTCACAACTGCGGCAATGTTAGTTTTGCTTATCAAGAATGAAGCAGAGGGAACACAGACCACAGAGACTCTCACACATACAGTGGAAGCTGTGGGAAATTCGTTGCGGTTGTGAATGGCTGAGCATGCAGCACAGATACCACAGAAATCATATCACTGAGAAAACTCAAGCCCAAAAGCCTGCAAATGACAAGGCTGTTGTCTCCAGCAAATCAAGTGAAGGCATGTTCTCGCAGCTTCTTCTTATCTCCGGAGCCAGTTTTCTCTGACATGGTGCATTCAGGCAGAGCTTGTCTGTCAGCTTCGTTTTGTTACTAATTTATTCATCTGAGCAGCGGCAGCCACATTCAAAGACAATGGTGCACAAGCTCTGCGTTGAATTAACCTCAATAATTATGCAGATTTGGGGGAAGAAAAGCCCAATTGTTACACACTCCTAAAAAATTCCTGCCCCCTCCTGTGCCTGACATCCAAGTGAATAAATTACCAGACTCAAGAAAATGTTCAAACCTTCTCTTAAGACTGCACTCGGAACAACAGTGCACTGCATTATTTGTGTAAGGATATTTAGATTGTACCCTCCAAGGTCAGCCATTCTTGTTTATGTTTGCATTACTGATAATTTTCTCATAGTCCTCAGCCTAATGGAGCTCATGTATCCACAATGAGTGCATTATCCCATTGCCTGTAGTGCAGGTGGATCCATTTTCTCAAAACATTTTAAAGGAATCCACTTAAAGTGTTTCCAATAAAGACCTGGTTCAAAGTGCTAATGGGTCGTTTGATCAATACACAAGCTTTTCCACTGTAAATACCAAAGTTGGTTGAACACATTCAAAGGAGAGCATCAGAATCCATTAAGTGTTCACTTGAATCCAGGAGCCATTTGAGCTGCAGGAGGATGTTTATGGATGTTGTATTTTAGAGCTTGTATCATATCACTCTGATTTATTCTTACCATGAAATGTCATTCACTTCAAATTCAATTCCTTACAGTCTTTTAGTTAGTTTAATTTCTATGTCATTCACAACAAGTGGCCCCTCCCACATGGAATTAAAAAGCAAAAATATCAAAATATAACAATATATTTTGAGTTAAACATTCACACAACCTAAAGAAAACCATCTACTTAAATACATCTACTTCTATAACAAACAACAAACATATAACAGAAGAAAACAAGGAGAATGATTCAGTTTTGCAGGTTTTACAAACAGAACAAAATGTGCTACTAGTGGTCAAAAAACACAGCAGGATATCTTAATGCATCACCCATGTTTGAAAAAATTTGGTTTTTATCCCAATTATGAATTAACTGCATAGTTCCTGTTAAAAATAACAATAGAAAACCAAATGAAACTCATTTTCCACATCACTGAGACAGCAACAAGCCTGCTTAGTTATGTTTGTGCCCCCTCTCTTCCCTTATAAATGTTTTCCTTGTTGCTAGATGTTTTGATTGGTTAGCTGACGTGACAAGATTATGTATGAGGACAGCAAGTTTTACCAGGAGTCAGTTAGTAAAGGTTGAACGTCGTAGTGGCCCATTGCATGGACATTGCTAGCTTGCTGTTCTGTGTCCAAGCTAGAGACCGCAACCTAGCTTGGCCGTCTTCGCTGATGTAAATGGCAGTATACTACTGCCCAGTTTTAGCTTGGGCTGTGACTAACAATCATTTTCATTGTAGGTGAATTTGCCCAATATTTCTTGATTAATTGTTTTGCCAATGAAAGAAAATACTGAAACACAAAATATTTAAACATACCATGTGATATTTCCCAGAGCTCAAGGTGATGTCATCAAATGGTATGCTAATTTTCTACACCATATTTATATGTTAACATCCTAAATGTATGCAGTTTTGGTTTACTCAGTATGTAACTGGTGCAGTGTTATTTACTGTCAGGAGACACCGTTTCTCTCAGCATACAAATGTTGATCTTTCACTAGTGAAAAATAAAGAGGTACTCACATCTTTAGGTCAACATGGACTGATTTGTTTACTCTCAAACACCCTGACACACTGAGCTGATGGGCCACTGGTCAATGTTGGGCCATTTGTGAGTGTCTGTTGCCCTAGTTTAAATGTATCCTGCACCGTTGGCACTAGTCAGCCCTTGTCATTTTTCTCCCCTGGCAGATTCAGCATGTTGAATTGGTGTCGGAGCTGTCATTGAGTGAAATCACTGTGATTGACAGTGCAGCTCAGGGCACAGGAAGAAAAACAGAAGTGAGGAAAGCCAGCAAACAGCTAAAGTCAAGAGGGAGTGAGATCGAAACAAACTTATTATATTAGGTAAGATTGTTTTTTTAGCCATTGAGCTCTTTGGCTGTCTCTAAGTTTGCTAGCACACAGTAATTATCATTTGTTCTTTCAACATAGGGTTGTGTCGTTAATGTGGCAACTGGCTAACTAGCGTCTTGAATCCATCCTGTTGGTCTTCCTGTTTCGCTTTTTGAATGAGGAATACAGACTACCGATGCCTGCTGGTGTGAAGAGCTTTTTCCTCTTAGACAGGTGCAGAACGTACATGTTTGTTGACCGTTGGCTGTAGTCTCTGCCGTGTATTCAGGCGCATCTATTTGACTGAGACACAGATTGCCTTTGTCGCCACTTGTTCTTTGATGTGGGTTTGGTGAGTCTGAGCCTTAATAAATATCCCTCTAGTCAGCCTGTTTTCTTCCATATCACAGAGCTGATCCAGTAGTGCATGTCTTCCACTGAGCCTCACATGGTTTCCATTCTTTAAACCCCAACTTTGTTGCATATTTTTTCCTGTAAACTACTGCTAAAACTTTTAGTTGATTAATGAGTTAGTTGACTGACTGAAAGTTAATTGCCAATGAGTTTGGTAATCATTTATCGAGCAAAATGCCAAATATTTGCTGGTTTAAGCTCCTCAAATGTCAGAATTTTCTACTTGTCTCTGTTTTATAGTAATGTAAATTAAATATCTTTGGGCGTTGGACTGAATAAAGGAGGCAATTTGGCCCTGAGAAACTGCAACGTATATCAGAAGTTGACATATGACTGATAATTAAAATAGCTGTTAGTTTTACAAGTACTTGAGGAAAACATATAAAACTCAATCTAAATGCAGGACAGATGCTTCAGAAATAACACCTGGCCAGATCTAATCACACAGTTGAGATATACACAGTATTGGCTGACTGTGGAAAAAACAACAGACACCAACAACAGTAACAGAAGCCCATTTGCATCCTGTACTCGGCTGCTAAAAACAAGGGCAGCTGAAATTCTGCCTAATGCACAACACAGTGGAGGAGATGAAAGCGTCTCTCCAGCAGTGTGCCTGGTACTCAGCCTGTCTCAGATGAAGTGTAATGACGGATCTGGAGAATAGGAAGCCCAGGACTGTTGTTTTTACTCAGGTGTTTCTAAGAATAGGACAGCACGATTCCGAAAAAGTCTCCTCACTGTCTGTGTTTACACGGCTCATAATTGGCTTAATATCTGAGGTAATTTGTGCTGTAATGATGCAGGATCAGTCAGTGGGACGCGTGTTAGCCTCAAACCACAGGTATTTCCTGCGTTGCTCAGTATCATCGTGTGGTTGTGACCACTGCCTCCTC
>JAPZEB010000023.1:23753311-23763712 GCA_029783705.1 Chaetodon striatus
AGAATTAAAGACTCTGCATGATTAAAGGTCTTTTTGTTTCATCTCTTTTACCTGAGACGCCTCTGAATCCGTCTTCACACTGTGGTTGAATTCTCTGTGTCGACGTTGCTTCGGGACAGAGAAGATTGTCCTCGCGCCATCATAATGCCGGTGGGATCTGTCTGTTTGGAGGGGCCTCTTAGAGACCAAATGATTTATGTGGCTGTTAGGCGTGGGTCCTGGTCCAAGGCCAAGTCTATCTGCTCATCAATATAAACAGCCTGCTCTCTGGGTGTTGTGCTGGAATACAAATGGCTGAATTTAGATGTAACCCCTCGCTCACCTGCATCTGAGCCGAGTCTAATGAGAAATCTCTCTCTCTTTACCTGCTGAGAGAGAGAGAGTGGAGCAATGAGACAAATATGAAATGTGAGAGCACACTGAAATAACAAGCTATATACAGACTTCTGTCTCTGGATTTCTGCTGCTTGGTAAATTACATCAAGCCTCCATCTACCAATATTTCATTTCTGTTTATAGATTTCATTTCCACACTATTCAATGTGGAATTATTTTAAGTTTAAAATGAAATTATGCATTTTTGTGCATGCAGTTCTTCCTTCACATTTTCTCAAATCTTAATCCGGTATAAAATCTGCTTGTTAAATCTAAATCTATTTGACTATTGCAGTGAATAATCTTCGAGTTACAGCGACTCTCAGTCACTTTAACTAGCAAAAATCTAAGTAAACCTCCTTCATACACCTCCACAGCTGTGTTCACTTACTTTGCCTGATTAAACCTGATTAGTGTGGGCGGGTACAGACGAAGCTCGACTGACATCTTTCTCGCTCTACTGTTGCTATTGTTGAGCATGCAAGCCTCATGTTTGTTCGAATTCTTGATTAGACCACTGATTCAGTATTTTATTTAGGCACAGTTCTGGTATCAGTGCAGTCACAAGAAGATATCACATCAGGTATCATATCAGCGTTTATGAAGTGACGTAGTGTATGAGCTTTGTCATCTGGAGGTGGAGGGGATGATGGATGGCGTGTCACATAAACGAGACGGCTGCCAAGCTGCAGAACACTGGTCCAGACCAACAAACAGCACAACTGGTTGTTTTTTAGCAGAGACATTGCTGCGTTTCCTGCTGCTATTAAAAGTGATTGTTTTTTTGCCAAGACATTGCTGCGATTGTGCCACCATAACCATAAATATTTTAAGCTAAAACATGATCTTTTTCTAACCATAAGCAGCAATGTGGGTTTTGTGCCCAAACCTAACCACATGTTAACCACAGCGGACAGCTGAAACATAAAGAAACATTGAGTTTCAGTGTATAGGCGGCATGGTGGTGCTGTGGTTAGTCGCCTCACAGCAAGAGAGTTCCTGGTTTGTACACCCAGGGTGGGTTCTCTTCAGGTTCTCTGGCTTCCTCCCACAGTCCAAAGACATGGTGGCTAGGTCAACTGGTGACTCTAAATTGGCCGTAGATGTGAATATGAGCATGAATAGTTGTCTGTCTCTGTGATAGTCTGGCGACCTGTCCAGGGTGTACCCAGACTTTGGCCCATTATCAGCTGGGATAGGCTCCAGCCCCCCCGAGACCCCCAACAGGATAAGCAGCTATGGCAAACTAAATGAAACTTTCAATGTATCTGCAACAAAGTAACGTAAGGTATCCGTTGTGTGCTAGTGAACGGGTCGCTGGCATGGCTGCCTTGTTTTAACAAAATTTAACACTAAAAATGTTTTGCTTCTTTATTTAAATGAAAAAATAAATCCAAAAACATGTATAATTCGGGATTTATATACATATTTATATCTGTATATAATGTACACACACACACACGACCCAGCTCTGCCTGTAAAAGATTGGAGCTAAGTGTATACCTGCATTTGAATCCCACTGTCGACTGTTATGCTATGTTTAGGCGACTATAAAATGCATTTATTCATCGGTGATGTGTAGACAGCGGAGGGTGAGGTGGTTCCAGCAGAGATACTGTACCATTATCTGTTATAGCAGTAATTCATTCTTCTGTCAAGTTTGACCCTGAGGGCACAAACACAGCGAAACACCCCTGGTCTCCTTTCCTGGAGGCGAGTCACACACACCTTGTCCAGCCGTGCTACTCGACCTCCCAGCGCCGACCTTTTTCTAAACACCCACGGAACGATAGACGCAGTCAGAAAAACCTCCACCACGGCCTCGCCCAGCCATTATCCAACACTCAGCAGACACTTCTCCTGCATTAGCGACCAGTCTCGTCCCGTCAAACACAGACACGGGACAGAGGCTGTTAGCGGAAGCCGGGCGGACTGTTTGTGTTAAACGGGAGCAATGTTTCCTCCGGAATCACCATTTGACAAATGAGGGCTGATGGAGCAGCTCTTGCCGGGGCCATTATTTCTGATGGGGCCAGATGATCTGTAAGGATGGAGCACTGTTTGTCTGAGCTGCGACGGCCTCTGGGCCAAACACCAGACCCACTCGAAACACACTCAAACTCTCCACATGATGGATATAAAAGGGAAAGTCTCTAAGCTATAACATCATGACACTTTTAAGCTTTTTTTCCTCAGTTTTGAGTCTCTGGTGAGTTTTCACGCCACGTCTTCACTTGCAAAGAGAGTTTTACAGCACATAAAGGGACTTCCTTTATGAGAAAGCTAAGTCCTTCATTAGTATCATTAGTACTCATTAGCCAACATTTCAGTCATTGAGACCCATGAGACAGATAGAAACATGTTCACACTAAGCCTTGGTGAAACGCCATCAGTCAGTCACCACCAGGGGCTCTCCGCTGTATTCTTTAATCTTTAAAAGTCTCCTTTTAATTTCACAAAAACCAGTGCTTCAAATAAAATGGGGTCATCCAATTACATGCTAACAGAAAAAAAATACTTCCATTTGCTTAAGGGAGATGTCATCTCTCTCCCTGTTATTTCATTTTTGGTAAAATATCACAAGTCTCTCAGCCTCAGAACTTAATTAGATCAAATTCCATCACAAGTCTTTGGATGGGGAAGATTTAAAATGAAAAATTCACAGCGCCACTCTTCAGTTCAAATACAGTCCCAGGAGTTTACTTGGGGCTATCTTTGATGAATTGTTCACCTCCCCTGAGTTGTTTGTTGAGTTTAGCATATGAAAACCTGACTCGTGAAATAGAGTGGCCATAGCTCAAGCCAGTGTAATCAAGCTCATTCAGACTTGGCTCAAAGAGAGTGGATCAGTGCAGCTGGCACACACACATATTTTCACATCAAGCAGTGTTTCTGCGTGTGTTATTTTGGTGTCTCGTGTAGATTATTTTCAGTGTGATTCAGTTTTCATATGCTAACAGGTTGGAGAAATGCTGTGTGTCTTCACCAGCAACTTCTCTGTCACTGCCTCTGCATGAATGTAGTGAGCGCACAAGTGGCCATTACCTCAACTCGATTCCCAAATAAGCGCATTAATAAAGGTTAAGATTTATCAAGCAAAAAATATCAAACATATTTTGGCCCAAGCTTCACTAGTGTTTGTAATTGTTTATTTTGTTAATAAAAACCATTAGGGCTGCAACTTCAGATATTTTCATTGCTGATTAATCCATTTATTATTTTTTTGATTAATCAATTAGTTGTTTGGTCTCTGACAAATCAGGAAATGGTAAAAAAAAATGTTGATCAGTGTTTCCCGAAGCCCAAGATGACATCCTCAAATGCCTTGTTTTGTTCATAATCCAAAGATATTCAGTTTACAGTCACAGAGAAGCAGGGGTGTTTGAGGTCCTCCGCCAGGATATTTAAGCAATAAACACTTAATTTCCTGCCTTGTGGTGAATTTTCCTGCACTAGTTCCTGCTACTTTCATTTTTTTTATTGGAATATTCACACTTAAGAATTTTTAAATCAGAGGATTTTGACTTTTCTTCTTGAAAAATTACTGAAACTGATAATTAATTATCAAATTAGTTGGTAAATATTTTAGCGGAAACAAAAGTTCTCTTTGAAAACTAAAACTATGATGAAAGACAATGCAGTTTTTGTAAAATAACACAATTTTATTTTTATTTTTATTTTATTTTATTTTAAAGGGACGATGCAATTTAACACTGTGTCAATACAGACTATGAGACTTGTCCCTAGTTGGGCTTTTACATGTAGACCTGAAATCTCATTAAAAATAAACAGTTCTAAACATCATAAAACCACAATACACTATAAACATGGAAGGCACAATAAAACACATTAACCACAATCCACATACCACAGTACATATACCACAATACAGCTACTACAATACACCAAAACGCTAATACTCCTTAGAAGTTTGAGCGCATGTAGCTAAGAGTGGTTACAGCTCTGGTTTGCTTTTAGCCAGCACCTGACCTTTGTTGTGAAGGATTTTAAATCTGTAATCAGTTTGATTTCACTTGGTATGTGCTCCAGAGTCGACAGCCCTTTATGGAAAAATCTGTTTGTCCATGAACAGCTTGTCCACACTACTGCCTCTACATGTATAGACTGAATATAAATGATGGAACTTTCCTAAATAGTTTGGTGAAATAGCACGTCACTTCACTTGAGTGCTGAAATGATAAGTCATTTAATCAGTTAGACAATCTTTAGAGGACTAATCGCTAACAGTTTGGCTAATCACTTATTCATCTTGAGCCATTTATGCAGCTTCTCAAATGTAAGGATTTGTTTCTTCTATCTGGACACTTTTTTCCACAACCAAAACTAAACAAAAATTAAATAAAAATTAATCTTTGACAACTAAAACTTTGAAAAAGAAAAGCTAAAAAATGATGTGACAGATGGATGAATGGATGTATGAATTCATTGCTGTTTTGGTCACGTCTGTACACATCTGCCAAACTGCACATTTATTCTCCCGACTTGTGAAACAGTCTGCTGCCCCAGAATATCTCCCCTTTAGAAGTTTCTCTGCTTTACCTGTTGCACTAATATCAGCACGATCTTACATTTCAGTTACGTTATGTTTCACATATTCAGAAAAAAGTAATGACAAATTAATCAGTGCAGAAAATAATCATTAGCTGCAGTCATATTTCAAAGCTTTATACATTTATTGTGTGAACATGTAAGTCAGATCTTTTGATATGTCTTGATGAGAAAAACATTTCCAGAACTTGTGTAGCATTTTGGAAGGGTTAACTCCTGATTGTGTCTTTCATTAAAAAAAAAGAAGCCCATGATTTGATTTTCTCACAATTTGAAAGGACTATTGTTTGTGTCCTCTGTGTCTGAAATTGGATGGTGAGTCCTTTTAGAGAGCAGCGAAGGGGAAATGATTTGTATTCACCTGCCGTATCTGAATGGAGCTGAGGAGGGGCTGTGAGAGGGAGCGCAAGGGGTGGGGCAACTACATAGTGCTTCCTTTATGTGATAATGGATTGCTCTGACATTCACACACATTGTAGTGTGGTGTGTCTATCAGTCAATACTCACTAACTCGTGGGGTGAATGGCAAATTTTAAACAGATGCCATTAAAGAACTGTCTTTAGCGACACAACAGGTGACAGGGTTTCGGTGTTGTGTGTCTCTTTCACATCTGCAACACATGCAACATATGTGTCCTGTCATCATCCAGTCCTGCAAATGAATTCTCATTTTCTTCTTCTCTTTTTCTGTTTTTTACGTAACTGCACTCTCTTTTATTGGCCCGGCTGGGCAACTGGATTCTTCTGTCAGCTGCACAAAGGAGACAAAGTGGAACCGGGGACGGGCGGTAATGAGCAACTCCTCTTACAGTGTTACATATAGACCGGCCTCGGTGTGGGGAAGCCTTCTGGAGACAATGGAGGGTTTTGAGAGGTCTGGAGCCCTCTGAAGCCCCTCTTTGATTGAGTTTCCTGGCACTGGGCTTCAGTGTTGGGGCTGATTGTGGAGTGGGAGCTGTGGGTTTAGGGGGGGTAAGGACCCTCCTCTGTGCTGACCTTTCACAGACACAGGTGGGGTGGAGTGGAAGAGGCTTGTGGAGGAGGAGGAGGAGGAGGAGGAGAAGGAGGGGAGCGGCAGGAGAGGCCTATTGTGGCGCTCTGTGTGAATGTAGAGGTGGCACTCAATAACACTAGACCTTGTTGCCTCTGTCCACCTGCCGGGGATTTTCTCACCACTACTTTATCACTAGTAAATTACATGTTCTGGTAACAGATTGTTCCCGCAGCACACAGACCATCTAAAGGGTCTGGTTATCTGATATTGACAACAGATTTTAGTAGACCAATGCCAGCACAATTTGCTCTTTTTTAGCCATGCTAGCATCATCGCTCTCGAGATAAGCAATGTCTGTCTGTCGTCAGTCCACTACTTTGGTTCAGACTGAAATATTTTAGCAGCTGTTGTATACATTGCTGTGGAATTTCGTGTAGACACTTGTGTTCCCAGAGGACGAATCATAGTGACTTTGATGATCTCGACTTTTTCTATTAGTGCACCAGCAAGTTGTTATTTTGGCGTAGGTGAAAGGTCTTGACAACTGACATGCTATATTTGGAACACATATCCGTGATGCCCTGATAATGACCCTGAATCCCTTGACTTTTCCTCTAGTGCCACCATGAGGTTCACATTTATGGTGTCTCGATAATTGTTAGCATGCTAACTAAGATGGCACACATTGTACAGTACAAGCATTATAAACATCAGTACGTTAGCATTCTCATCTTGAGCCTGTCGGTGTCAGCATTTAGCTTTAAGCACAGCATCACAGTGCTGCTTGCAAGGCTGTATTTTGGTTCAGACAGTTAGATGTCTGTACATTCTTACAGGCAGTATGCGATTCAAGGGGGCACGCCATTCCCCTTGATAGCAAAATGACCAAAATGTGTCCCCCTGTTAACCTATCATCCCTCTCCATCCAGGTCTAGACTCAGACACTGTTGGAAGTAGGAAGCTCTCAGATGTCAGTATTGTTTTTGTCCTCCAAATATTAATCAAAATACATCATATTACTTGACTGCTACCAAGCCATGTGACGGAGTCCATTGGCCCTCTAAGCTGGGATTGCATGCTGTACTCTGGAGGCTGCACTGGAGTGAAAAATACACTGAAAAGCTTGGGACACTTTTATGTAGTAGCCAATGAGTCATAAGTGCTATACTGTAGCTTCTTCAGTTCCTGAACTGAAGAAGCTTCTTGGATGAGAAGCGAAACGTCTTTAAGAAACGCAAGTAAATCCAAATGTGGGGAATCTAACCAAGCTAAAGCTGTGTAACAATGTGTAACATTTCCATATTGACAAAAGCATTTAACATGCTTCTAAACCCAATGGCAACCTGGTGGGTTTAAGAGGTTTTTAATATTCTGAAAGCCGAAAATTTGTTGTGTTTAGTAAAACAAACCATCCCCTTTGTAAAAGAGTGAAATTATCACCCACTGTCTACAGGTACCTTTTTAAAGACTGCAATTAAAAGGTATTTTGCTTTCATCTCCTCTACTTGAAATGCCTCGGAGTCACTTTGACGCTGTGAATGAATTCCAGCATGCTGTTTAGTCTGATTATGAGTACCAACATGGCCTCGGGGCAGAGAAGATTGTCCTCAATATGACTTCACCTCGCTGCCTTCTCTGTCCACCTGCTACTTTCTCTCTGGCAAATTACATGTTCTGGTAACACGCAGCAGTAAGGGATTGTTCCAGTCCACAGTCAGTGTTCATGCTTTGTTATCTGATGTTGTCGGCAGATTTTGCTAGACTGAATGGTACCATACAAAGCGTAGACGGCTCTAAATGACTCATCGCTGCCTGCCCGCCTGCCTGCCTGCCTGTACTGTATCAGCACAATTCAAATTCCACCAGAAGACTGTTTATTATACAGTCGCGCTTTTCCAGAAAGGCCTAGTTGCATTAACTGTTGACTCTGAGCAATCATACATAGACACTGTTTCTCTGTTACCCCGGCCGACATTGCCCATAGGAGTTCATTTGCTGCAAAACATCACAGGCTGCCGGTTTCTGTGTGTCTGAGGTGAACATTTCCTCCACTGCCCCTCTCACACACTCTTATTGTTGCACCCCTAAGCTTAAAGTAAACTCCACATATTGGCCCCATCGTGAGAGACCCTTCAAATGTGGAGTAAGCCATCCGGTGCGGACACGGTGGCAAACTGAGATTCTAATCATACCTCTTTTGTTGAGCACAATGGAGGTTGAGATGTTTTTTGGGGAGCAGAGCAGATGCCAAGCGTACAGTTTCTCTCCAAGGTTACTTATGTGATGACAAATGGGTCTAGGTCTCTTTGTGCCCTTTTCCCCCCCCTTATATGTCTGTGTTTGATGAGTGGGTTGACATCTTTTTGTCAGCATGGAGATCTGAGAACAGGAGGGGATTGCCATGGATACAGAGTGCCCTTTCGGAGAGCAATTTTGAGTGGTTGTGCTCTGCTGAAAGCTGTATGGAGTGCCCCTATATTTAGCTATGAAACATTTTCCTGCATTTGCTGAAGTATGAGTCTTATGGATTATATTGTATAACTATGATAACAGTATTTGTCTTCACGTATGCATGGGTGTTTCTGTCTGCTGTCTCAAAGGATTTGCTTGTCTTCCCACAGCAGATTGGTTTTATGTTGATTACTTTCTCAAAGCTGTTATGTTTCTGTAGCTAAAGTGTGTTTTGTGACGTTGTATGCCGAGGATTTTGAGAGTCCTTTTAGCTATTCAGGGAGCCAGTCGGCATGCATTCCTCCCACTCTCCTGCATTTGCTCATGATAATGAACCTCTGCTCAGCATATGAATGGCCTCACCCATAACACACTCATGTGGCAGGCCAAGCGGGCTCAAGCTCCATCTTGAATATCTGACGTCCTATACTGACCTATAAACTCTGTGAACACACAAACAAGTCGGATGCAAATTAAGTATGAATTCATATACCCAAATGCATGAGCAGGACTGTTTGGTGATGTTGAAACATCCTCTTTTAAGGAGTAATTACAGTGCGGGGATCAGCTATCAAATAAAGGTCAAGTTCAGATCCACAGTTGCTCGTTCAGCCTTGTGCTGCTTCCCCTCCTGATCTCATTTTAATGAATGCTTTTTAAAAGTGCCTCCGCTCGCTTAATTCGCCAGTAATGAGCTACTGTACGAGTCAGATGTCAGACAAGCGTACAAATGCACTTTGGAGACTTAACTTTTGCCACCTCGCTACTTTATTAGCTATTAATTTATAGCTTTTGCTGTATTGTGAAGCGTTGAAAAGATTGAAAGACCTCCAATTTGCTACCAGCAATTATCCTAAGGAGAAAGAGAGGGCCTTGTACACCCATCCAATCATGAGAAGTCTCTCAGAGGGAGCTCCGGTATAATGCGAGGACGTGACTCACCAACTATATGTCATATTTAGCCGGTCTGCAATGATAAGATGAAAGCAAAACGCCCTTCGGTTCCATTCAGGTTGAACAGGCAGGGATTTCCTCCTTCATACAGCCGTCCCATCTAGCGGCGCTGCCTCCATCTGCATGCTAAAGAGGAGCTCCCTCTCAGAAGTGCCGGCGCCGGCAGTGATTAGCATTTGGGCAGAGGGGACAGAGAGCGAATCCCGGAGTGTTTTTGGCGTGTACATGGAGGAAGCTCAGTGAATGCCAATGTGCGGTGCTCTATGAAAGGAGGAGGACCAAACAAATTGCCGGACACGTTGCATTAGCAGCAGATGCCCATTAGCATTAAGAGTTGAGGTAGATTGATAGCTGGAGGAGAAGTATTGAAAACAGAGCAACATATGTTTAAAGGGCTGCTTCAGAGATTTAGTATTGCGCTTCAATCAAGTTAACTGAGTGTGGACAAAATCTAAGAAGCAAAAGCCAAAATTCATCCTGACTTATACTTCAAGAACACCAGTGCCTACACTTCCCATAATGCAACCCGATTGTTTTTGCCGAGAAAATGCTCATTTGGAAACTACAGATATGTAGCTTCCAAACCCAAACCCAAGCTTCATCTTGATGCGTTAAAATGGTGGAGTGTCCCCAACACATTATAGGTGAAGGTTTCAAATTACAAAATGTACAAATAATGTACATGTACAGTGTCAAGTGTGGAGCAGATGAATTAAAGAGACAGTTCACCCCCAAATAGAGAAATTCCTTTCCTCTAACCTGTAGTGCTATGTGTTTTAGTGTGAGTTGCCGAGCATTGGAGATTTCGACCATAGAGATGTCTGCCTTCTCTCAAAATATAATGAAACTGCTTGTGGTGCTCAGAAGGAAAGAAAACACATTTAAAAAACTCAACAGCAATGTCTCTTTCCAGAAATCATGACCCGGTTACTCAAGATATTCCACAGACCTTGTTGTCAGTAGTTTCATGCAGGAACTATTTTCTCTCTACCTAACTACACCCGCCAACTGTATCACCGCTCAGAAGTAAATGTGCATCTACTCATGGACGAGAGGCT
>JAPZEB010000023.1:23769016-23780055 GCA_029783705.1 Chaetodon striatus
CATACACCAAGCAGCAACCTCCAGGGCTGAAAAATGAAGTCACTGCGCAAGTGTAAAAACTGCAGTTCCTTTCATGGCCACTTGAGGCTACCTCCAAGAGCGAGTAAACCCACATAGAAACCAATGTTAGAATAAATGCCTTTACAGCAGAAATAAACATGTTTACAGCCTGGTACAAAAAATGGTTTTGGTCTAACTAATTTCCTCATTCATGACAACTGGTCCGGCTACGGGATCTATTTTCATCGTCAGTCATTAGTTTAAGGTCCACACAGTTAAAAATATTCCTGGTTATACTTGTGCTTGGCCAGGTCATCCAGTTAGTGTGCTGTTCCTGTCTAGAACCTGTCCGTTATTCACTCATTCAACTGCAGGAAACAGCAGTTTGTTTGTGAGTAAGTTGCGGTCCATTCAGAATGGACCCAGCATTTGGGAACCATTGGGTAATGTAACCAGGATGTAGCCAAACCCAGATTCACAGAGTATCCTGTAGGCGTTGCTGTAGCTGTTGCTATTTTAATGCATTTTAAGCTCATGAGAGTTATTTGTAAGCAACGTTTGGTTTTACAAAAAGGCCCTCTAGGGAGTTGGATATTTAAGTTCATTTTGTTTTAGTATTACCACAGTTAACTATGTTGTGTTATTTCCTACAGTGTTGCAGGAGTGAGTCCTAAAACCTGGAAGTTTCGTTCCCTTGTCTTGAAGTCAGTGGGTTATCTGAATGGGTGTTTGGTTAGATGTCTGAAATAAGGTCTGTGGTTAACCCAGGCTTAAGAGACTTCAGTAAATACCCCCTTCATAGATTTTAAAGCTTCTGTGTGTCTTAAAAAAGGCGGTTGCTAACAAGCGGCTAAATGAGACTCCCTAATGTTGTCAAAGTTTGTTGTCACTGTTAATGCGGCTTTACAGCCTCATTTCAGTGGCGGTGATGAAGTAGTGTCACCATGGTGTTGTTTGTCTATGACCTAATGTTAGTTTTTACTTCTGGTCATTTAATTTACTTTAAAAATCATAAAGTGGTGTTAATTCATGAAGATTACCTTGCTTAAAAAAAGTAGAAGCAACAGCAGGTTGTTTGAAGAGAAGTGATACATCAGCAACATTTTACTGGCACTAAGAGACAAAGACATTTCAATACCTTACTAATCACTGTGAATTGATTTTGCATTAATGACATCTGATTGTAAATTCCTAACACACTGCAAGTTGAAAATAATCATGGTTGACAAAAGTCTTTTGCAGGTTGTTTGCTCAGTACGGGTGCAGCACCCCTGCCTGCAGCCTGCAAATGAGCTTGATGAAATTGCCCCCCTCTTGATCTTTTTATGTCAAGTCCCAAAGCCAGAGCTGCCTGATGGCTACATGGCAGTGTGATTGGCTGCCCTAGGCGAATAATACAGGCCTTCCCTAGAGAGGTGTAGTGGAAGCCGGGAGCAGCAGACGTTAGCCCTGGTCTCCTCCCTTGCTGCCAGACACCGGCTTTGGGGCCGGTACTGAATCATGACTGTAGGGCAGCACTAACAAATACATCAGTTCCCCACGGAGGACCAGGCCAGAGTCTGAGTGCCTAGCCTCTGGTCTCAGACACAACTTCCTCCACCTCATCTGACCCGCCCCACACCCAAAGGCAGGAGAGCAGCACACGTACGCAGCTCCACTTTTAATGGGCTCGATTTGATTCTTTCATACGGTAACCGGCATTACTATCCCAAATTTGATAGTGTGCTTTTGTGATAACGCAGCAAATTAGTCTGCCTGAGCTCTAAATTAAGCTGTGACATTTTAATACTGTGCCGGCGGATGCCTTGGGTGAGACAGGCAGGAGAGCAAGATAAAAACAGGTCAGGCTGCGGTTGTGAAAAGACAGAAAACGACTCCTCCTAAATTCAGTTTCATCATGCATTTTACTCGTCATTTGCAAGCTGCACTCACATTCACAGGAAAATAATGAATTATAGTGCTCATTTCTTTGTGACGCCGCTGAGTTATGCAGACGAATATGAATTAAATTGAGCAAAATCATTATTATTTTTCTTTGAAGCTGGGGTCACACTGGTTGTGATGACCCTGGCAGTGATAATTTCAACAGTTACATTTTTCTATCATTCCTTTTATAGCTTTGTCTCCAAAAAATAATTGCTTCTGGTTTGGGTGAAGGTGTGATATGGCAACACTGAGCTGCCTGGCAACAAGAGACAGATTTCCAACCTGGTGTGTTCAATACAGTACATACATTTCTGTTTCCAGACTGTTCAACACACTAGTTGTGATGGAGGAATAATTAGGTTATATTGAGTTACAAAGGAAAAGAAAAGCCTCACTTAATTAACAGCGAGTCAATAGCCAATTAGCCTTCCACCAGAGTGTTCAGACCTGTAAACAAGTCGACTTGCTTGAACCTGAACACCATGTTGAACTTGTCCCCATTGAACGGTGTCTACTAAGATGTCAGAGATCGTAGAGCAGCCCAATCACACATGATGTTTCTCACTACAACAACTACAACGAAAGAATGATGGCTCACTGTCTGTAACCTGACCTCATTGCAGATCAGGTTGCTGCTGGCTCAGTCAGTCAGTCAGTCAATCAAACTGATAAAGCTGAGGGTAAAATGGAAAGTAAAGTGAGCGTCCCCGTGTCTTGTCCCTTGGCGTGTCATCTGCCGGCTGACGTGATCGATATGGCAGAGAAGCCTAATGGCATCATGGCCACGGCGGTGATTAGCCGAGCAAAGTGAGCCCATGTGGGCCACGTCGGTCCATATTGGAGTGCACTAGATCAAAAAGATAGCTTCCAGCAAACTGCACTGCATGGCAACTAACATCGATCTGTGGCCAGAGCTATATGTGTCTGTCTCTGTGTTTCTCTCTCACTCACCAGCAGACGAACACACAACAAAACTCAGTTTTATGATTGATGGCAGCAGTAACTGGATGTGCTATTCAACCCAGTAATCAGTGTTCCTGCCTCTGTCCTCTTGTCTCTGACTCTCTCTCTCTCTTTCTTTCTTTCTTTCTTTCTCTCGCTGTAGTTGTGAATGCTCAGGTGTCCTCAGACAGTGTGACTGAGCAGAGAGGCGGGGCGTCACTGTATTTGGGGGCAGACCTTCGCGTCATACACTGATGATGGAGAGGAGGAGGATGGACGCAGCACTGCTGGTGCTGTTCCTGGTGCACCTCGCCACTGCGCTGGAGGTCCCACTAGACCGTAAGGCAACACATCACACACACCATATTTATATCCAAGAGAGTGTAAAAGGACCAGTGTCAGATCTGAGTTTTGTGTGAGGATGAACTGATCAGTGGATCAACAGAAAATGTATTGGCAAGTGATTAATCAAGCAAGAGTGACATTTGCTGGTTGCAGCTTCTTAAAAGTTAAAGTGTGTCCAGTGTGTAGGATTTAGGGGCATCTATTGGCAAAAAGGTTAATACTATTCATAGCTATGTTTTCATTGAAGAAAAAAAGAATCATTGTGTTTTTGTTACCTTAGAATGAGCCTTTTATATCTTCATGTGAAGCAGGTCCTCTTTCACAGAGTTCACCATGTAGCTCTTTAGAATAGACAAAGCAAACTCTGGCTCTAGATAGGACCATTCATGTTTCAGCATTGACCAACGTAGTTCTCCTGCACACTTTGCACAGTCTGCAATCTTACTGCTAAATGCCACTAAATCCTACGCACCGGACCTGTAAGATTCGCTGCATATTTTGGGGATTTTGACTGTTGTTAGGATAAAAGCTCCAAGTTTACCATACTTACAGGACTGAACTTCACATTTAACTCTTGACAGGAAGATGAGTAAGAGTGTATCCCAAATCAAATTAATTGATCGTGAAAATAATACGGCAATCCTATTTTTATCAAATGAGAAACTGGTCAGTACAGTTTCCCGTTTATTTCCCCTTAAGTAGCCTAATGTTTCATCTTATTCTACACTGTTTAAAATAGCGTTGTCAAAAGTATTGATTTATTGATACATATTAATATATTTCTAACCCTATTTGAAACGCTTTCAGTACTCATTTTCTGCAAAATCGATACACACTGAATCAGCTGCCCTTTCTCACTCTCTTATTGTTAACGTTTTCTGCAGTCATTTTGCTGTTCTCTGCTACAGACCAAGAAAGGTCAGGATTGTCATGTTATAGCCTTGTTATAGTTATTTCTCAATAAAAATGTAACTTTTATGACCTCAATGTCAATTTTTCTCCCATTATATTAAAATTAATGTCAAATATCAGTATTTTTCAAGATATCGTATGAAAGGTAGCATTTCCAGTATCATCGCTACTTTGACATCACAATCACATTTAGACTGCATTAAATAATTTTTTTTTAGTATTTTTATTGATTTTAACAACAGTAAACAAAGACCTACACACACATACATCAAGTATGTGTACATATACATTCGCATAGACACTTTTTTTTTTTTAATTGATTAATCTGTTGAATATTTTTTTGATGAATTGTCATTTTAAAATCTGAAAAAAGAAAAATAAAATACAATAGTGAAAAATGCCCATTATAATTTTCCAGAGCCCGATGTGACATTCAGTTCTCTTTAATAAAACCTAAAAAAAAAACTGGTTGCAAAGATATTCAGTTTGCTGTTGTACATGACAAATAAAAGCACCAAATCCTCACATTTGGAAAGCAGGAACTAGCAGCTGTTTGATATTCTTGGTTGAAAATTAACTGAAACAATTTGATTGTTCATTTAGCTGCAGATTCATTGTCTGACTGTCAACTAATCAATGAGTCGTTTCAGCTCTAATTTTATAACCATCTACTTATATAAGATATACATGTCTGCTGGCACTAGGGGTCAGATCCCTGTTTTGGTAACAGCTGGTATTTTATTTTTGGAGGAACCTCACAGTATGCTGGTGCCTTGGTTTTGTAAAGCAAACGCTGTGAAACAATTTGCCAGACTGACTTCCAGCACCACAGCCTGATGTCACAGTGCTGTAGTTGATCTACATATTGTTTGGATGCAGCTGTCGACCACTGGAGGTTGGCATTTGTAAACTGGAAGCTGGCTTCATTAAACTCACGTCTGAAGCAGAAATAATGCAGGGGGATATTTTTCATCACTAATGTCCGGCTCTCTTTACTGTCACAATTTGTCTTTCTTGTTTGCTGATTCTCGGGGAACACACTAAAGTTCTGGAAGGATGTAAGTCTCAAACGAGTGTTAATTCACTGCAGAGGTTTTTGTTGTTGTGCATTCAAGGTTTTGTTTTATCTTTTTTTAATGAGGTATTATAATTTATTTGTTTTATAAGATGCTAAATGTGATTTGGAGTGGACTTTAATTTATTGCATGCATTGTTCTCTTTGTTTCTTTGTTTGCTGTTTTCCTTTCTGTGTGTTTCTGCAGTGGTAGAGCATTTCCCGTCGAGCATAATTGCAAAGAGCATGAGTTCTTGTATCATTAGTTTTGTCATAGTCCATTAGTTATTTCCCCAGCACGGACAGGAATACATTAAGCATCGGATCATTACAATAAAGTGAAATGTACCTGAGCGTGCTGCATGGCTTTTTTTTTTTGCTTTGGCACATGTTGTTAGAGCTTTTGGTGTCTGTCAGCAAACAGCTGTCTGGTTTGATTCAATATGGTAAGTCTGCATGTGATTGGTAATGAATGACTGCTTGTGTGTGGTCGATACAGCAACAGAAAAAGGCTTAGTTATGCAGTAAAGGTCATGATTAAATATCGCCGTCTTTCTGATCGCTCTTAGTGCCGCAGCCACCGACCATAACTCACCAATCCCCCAAGGATTACATCATCGACCCACGGGAGAACATTATAATCCACTGCGAGGCGAAGGGGAAGCCTCACCCCAGGTAAGCATCTGTGAAGTGTGATTTTTGCATTCATGATGCTGTGTTTTTAGAAAGATTTTCCAGGTGTGGATTCAACCACCACCTGTCAAGTTTCAGTGAAAAGCCTCTGCTGACAGCAGATCCTCAGAATTTCAGTCTGAAGTATAATGAGTAAAGTTTTGGTTTGTTCAAGGTATAATAAATAAAGAAGGTGTTTTTTTTTCTGCCCTTGCCAAAGGCTGATTGTAGCTAATGCTTTTGAATCTTTCAGTCCTCTTGTCTTTATCTTTCTTAGTTTAATACCTAGCTATTTTGATGGCACCAACACTGCATGCACACATACATCTATACTTGTGAGGACCCTTATTCACAAAATACATTTCTCAGCCCTGAACCTCCACTTTACCTTGACATAACCTCTTAAACCGAGTCTTGCATAACCTTCAAACATCCTTTTGAAGAAGTGAAGCCTGGCAGGTATATACAAGTTTGAATCTCTTGAAATGCAGTTTGAAAGCCCTCGAAAACTTGAATTTAAGTCATAAGAATTTCTTTTTAACATTAAATCAAAGTTAAAATTTAACTTTGATTCAGATGTTGCAAACTCTGATTGCAGGGATCCCACACATTTTTCCATAATAAAAGGACCCATAATAAAATTTTACATGACTATTGATAACGTATAACACAAACAAAACTGTATAGTATACTTTACTCCAAATGTTAATTTTACTTATGTAAGTGGTCCACGGACACAGTTCAGTAAAGCTCCCAGAGTCGGGGAGTGACAGCCGACAGTTTGTTTGGCCCGTTGGTTAATTTATTCAACAAGAAATTATGCTCTGTATCTTCAGACTAACACGCTCTACTTTCAGAGCAATTAAAAGAAAACCAAATTTATCATTGGTGCTACAAGTGACAGCTGAATGCCCCAGGCTACCCATGTCAATTGTTGAATCTAAAAACTGGAGTACAGTTTAAAAGTAGTAGAGGGGCATGTGTATGGAAAAGGTTAGACACATCTGTATTACAAGACAGTGTGGTATATGTACACTGTTAACAATGGACATCAGCACTGTTATGACACTGATCTGTTTTTTCTCTTCAGTTTCTCCTGGACCAGAAATGGGACCCACTTTGACATCGATGAGGACCCCAACGTGACCATGAAGCCTCATTCTGGGACCCTGGTGGTGGACATCAGCAGAGCGAAAGCCGAACATTACGAGTGCGTGTACCAGTGCACAGCGAGGAACAAACATGGAACTGCTGTTTCCAACAACATCGTCGTCAAACAGTCGAGTAAGTGCAGCGGCGTCTGTCATTTCTGTCATTTCATTTTTCTTTTCTTCCTTTTTCTTATTATCATGCATATCTCACATCATTCTTTTTTTTTTCTTTTTCTATAATTAAGTTGCATTTTTCATCGTAAGAGTGCTGCTGGAAGGTAAAGGTTGCACGTAGAAAGCAGCATGTTTGACTCATAACTGTAGAAAGAGCGAATATCCCTTTGTATTTCTCCTGTTGCGTATTGTTATTCAGTCAGGCATCATCCCTCTCATCCTGCCTCGTCACCTCTGTCATCATGTCAGCTACAGCCCATTAGCAACCCATATTTCATGTCAAATTACCAGACTCCTCTTCCACTGATGTGTGTATTCCTCCTTAACCAATGCAGGGTCCCCCTTGTGGTCGAAGGAGAAAATCAAGCCAATCGTGGTTCAGGAGGGCGTGTCCCTGGTGCTGCCGTGTCGACCCCCTGCTGGCCTGCCCCCTCCAATCATATTCTGGATGGACAACAGTGAGCGCTTTAGTCATGGAGGATAATGTTTTAGCTGCACACATGAACACATCACAACACACTGACTTACCTACAGTATAAGGGGATGGGAGGATCCAAGTTAGTGTTCCTGAATGTTAATGTTCAGTTTTGGGCATTTTAATATAACTATGTCACATTCACATCATGTTTTTTTACATTGAAATGATTAATATGAACAGCTGTGGCCATCACTTGCCTTGTCTGTGGCAGAGAAGCAGGGGTTTATGGGAAATATGGTCTTCATGCTGAGACACACAACCACTCTGCCGCTGCAATTAATTAGAGGCTACTAATGCCTGGTCCTGTGTATTTAATGTAATCACACTAAGTATCACGCTTGACTATCACTTGATTAATTACATTTGTTCATTTTTAAGGGTCAGTTCAACAAAATTACAAAAAAAACACCTGCTTACTTACCTAGTGTGAAGCTGTGCAGAGCATTTTGGTTTAGTGAGCTGTTCTGGAGCTTTGGATTGGATCACGATCGTATATTTTTATGACTGTACAGCATTGATGGTGGATGCTGATGTTGTTTTTTATGAGGTGTATTGGTATAAAAATGGGATATTATTTGGACGCGCATGTCATTTCCTTGTCCCGCTGGTCTCCTAGCCTACAGCACACTTAGAGCCGACAAAACATAGCAAAATATTTATTTGAACGGAAACTGTGTTGCGTTAAACACCCTGTTGTTGTTAAGTTTGATCCAAAGGGGCTTAATTGGCCTGAGAAACACAAGTGTGAAGTAAAAACAAAACTTGTACGTACAATAGTAAAGATCTACTAGACATATATTTAAGTAAATGTTGCTGCTGATTGGGTAACACCTATGACAGTGGTTCCCAGCTCGTGGGTGGTGGGTTCATTCCGAATGTACCACAAACGTGTCAAGTTTGGAAAAAACACACTTTATCTTTAAGTACAGTGAATTTCCGGCACATAGCTTTTATTTTAAAGAGCTGTTCATCTACTGTAAAATGAATGACTAATGGATGGCTCCTTAACAGAGACAGCAAAGTAGGTTGACGACATGGCCAAATGCAAGTATGATATTGAATGTTTTAAACTGTGTGGATCTTAAACGAATGACTAAGGAGAAATCTGGACCTTGTAGCTGGACCAGTTGGGAGCTGTTGACCTTTGACACACCCACTATGCAGGAGATAGTATATCTCAAAGCTTGTTTTTACTCCGTTCTGAGGAAACCGGACGTTCAGCATGAAAGTCTTAGCAATACTTTGCACACGATTTCACAATTAAAGTGCTCCGAGACTTCAGGATTGCAATGGAAATAAGTCATGTGACTTTACTTTAATCCTGAGGAATTTTAGTACTGTATGGGCATTTGTGTACTGTGTTTTAATTTATCAAATAAAATCAATCAGTGAGTCAGTTGGAAATAGAAATATAGATTTTCAGATTTCCATTTTAGCTGTTGTCGAGCTTTCAATAAAGATCTGAAAATCAGAGTTCCACCTGCTGAGGACAGTCATGTGATACAGTCAAAAGCGTCTCTAAAAAATGGACTTTGGGGTGCGGCCTGGAATAAACACACAATCTAAAGTTTATCCCGTCTAGCTTTTGAGATCTCTCTCTCTGAGATGTATGCCTCTCTCCAGATGCAGTGTCCCTGTTATTTTGGATAATCCACAGGTCTTCCAGAAGTGTTCCAATAAAAACTTAAGGACTGCACCAGAAATCTTTCATCCACAGTTTTACCTTTAACTACAGTGGCTTGTATTGAAATTCAAATCATTAAATCTGCTGTACATTTCAGACTTCCAGAGGCTGCCTCAGAGCAGCAGGGTGTCCCAGTCCCTGAACGGAGATCTTTACTTCTCTAATGTTCTCCGAGAGGATTCCAGGAACGACTACATCTGTTACGCCCGCTTCCCATACACACAAACCATCCAGCAGAAACAACCCATCACCGTCAAGGTCCTCAACCGTAAGTCTGACTATCTGTGTGTTTGAGGAGAAGAAACCAAGATAAAGGAGGTCAAATGAGCTACTATGACAGAGATAACTAGAGTGTGTCTTTGCGTGTAATGTGTCCATATAAGCGGCAGTTCATTCACAGTAGTATGTGCAGGCATGACTGCGTAGGAGGAAAACAGCATTTCCTATCTCTGATCCCATCCCCAGAGACGCCAGTGGTCGTCATCCCACTGAAAAGACATATTGTCAGAGCTCTCATGGCTCCCAGCACTATCTGCCAGGCAGGCGTTCATTTTATTACTTCTGTGAGACGTTCTGTATACGCGCTCTCCACCAACAACAAAGGCTGCTCTCATTCAGCGCAGCATTTTGCAGTTGACATGACGGCATGCTGTTCCCACAAGATTCTTCTGACTGTCACCCCTCATCTCTGACTTTCGAGTGGTTTTAAAGTTTTGTTTTTATTCTGTACGCTCTCATATTAAGTTGTTTTTTGTTTTCTCTCCCATGTGCCATGATGATTTCAACCTGTGGCGTGTTTGATTTTTTCTGTTGTGTTACAGTGGATGCAATCAATGACACAATGGCAGCTTTTTACAATGACACTGATTTATTTAGTGGTGAGTTTTGGCACCCTCTAGTGTTTACCCCCACCCAACCTAGAGCTCCAAACTCTAGCTTTTACCCACTAACACTAACCCTTCAACCCGCCAACCCAAAGCTTTCTACAGTCTCACTGATTTATTTAGGGGTGAGATGTGGCACCCTCTAGTGTTTACCCCCCAACATAGAGCTCTAAACTGTAGCTGTTACCCACTAACCCCTAAATCCAAGAAGTTAATTCTCTATCCCTCTGCCACTCCTGCTCTATCCAGTCAAAACCCTTTGATAACTGTTCACTTCCTCCTATGAACTGCTTAAACCAGCACTGCATGATGATTCCAATGTTCATGTAACAACATCTGTACAGTCTTGAGCTTTGAAAACTACATTTTAATAAAAAATTGAAAAATAATCAGGTAATAATTTAAACAGCATTGTAGTCAAGACCACTGGTTCTCAACATTTTTGTGTGAAGGACCCCTAAATTGATACAAGTAAGGTTTTATGAAATATCACAGCAGTGACCTTCATCTGAAAAGATTTTGTTAGATATGATAAAGACCAGAGCTCTAAACCTGTCAGCTACAGTTGAGAAGAAACTTATTATCAGAATTGTCACTCTTACTGACATTTGGCTCACTTCTATAGTGAATTAAACAGAGAAAATGAACTATTACAAGACCACCTAAACCAAAACCAAGTCATGACCACGACCAGACCAGTGCGAGACACACCTTAAATTAATCTGAAAGATTCACATTATGAGAAAAACACCCACAGAAAACACATAAAAATCTTCATCCACCTCTTTAATTGCCAAACCGAATATATGTGTGTATG
>JAPZEB010000023.1:23826268-23838000 GCA_029783705.1 Chaetodon striatus
TGGTTGAGAGAGAGAGAGAAGGAGGGGGTCTGGGGTATAATGAGAAACAGAGAAGAACAAAACATTTGGAGCTCCCCCTTCATTCCTTAGATCAGTGTAACCAGAAATAAAAGCTGTGGCTGGTGCAAGCTCTGGGCTGTGGGCCGCCGCTGTCCTCTCCTGGCTCTCTGGCTGCGCTGCCGGTGCATTTGTGTTTCACTGGTCAGCCTCCGAGCTCCAGGACCCAAGGCTGCATCTCTACATGAAGAGCCCATTGATGTGGGTAACATTAGCATTCGCTGTAGGCGAGCACGACAAACAGGTTGGTTTTCCGTTTCACACTAACAAACCTGTTCTCTCTGGATCCTCTCAAAAGGGTCTCAAATCAACCCTCTTGTTGCATAGCTAATGAGTGTGGATAAAAGAGGTCAAAGAATGCTTATGTAGGCCTGCTCAGTCCAAGCAGTGTACTCTTTGTATAAAGCCTCGCCCTGCCAACTGCCACGTCAGGGCAACACTGTCACATCTGGCTCACAAACTCACAAGGTGATGTAACCATCTGCGTCATGTTTTCTGTAAGTGCTAGTGGGACAATACACCAGCACTAATAGCTTCCGACAAACTACCCTAAAACGTCCCTGAACAAAAGTTGTTCTTTTCGGTTGGCATATCATTATTCAGATCTGAACCCAGCATTCTGAGGGAATCTGGCTGACTTATGCATGAGATTTGTGCACTAATTATGCTGCAGATTCTTTTCCTTGGCTTGGTTTGTAGCTGCAGGAGCTTTTGTTGCAATCTGCTAATTCATGCTGCTGAAATTATCCTCACAATTTTACTTAGCAACAGCAAATCGCCCCCGAGAAGAAGCGGCTAATATTAACCCATGAAAAATAACACATGCAATTCATCTCTCATCTCTTTTAATTATCATGAGTCAGACTACTGTTAGAGCAAGTCATCCCGATGCCAAGAGATAGAGGTCGAGGGCGAGACAGATGGAAAGAGAATTAGAGATCTTTTTCTTTTACCGTTGTACATTTCAGCCTTACTGTAAAGGAATTGATATAAACAGTAAACAGGCCGATAATGAAGATGTGAGTGAAGATACCACTCTTATTATTCTCATTACTGGCTGTCTAGACAGAGGGAGGTGCCAAAGATCACAACATCAACTCCCCGCTCGACTGAAAATATCTCTTTCATTATTCCAGGGAGAGCCGTGCATGCATATTAATATGGCATTTGTTCAGAGTTCACTTGGACACGTTGGTGGACAGCCTCCATACTGAAAGTGTGGGCCTTGTGGTGAAATGTGTCAGTGGTATAGCGGCCAGTGTCAGTGGTTGGATTATTCATGAGGAAGGTGTAATGACTGTGAGTGTAGGAGAGGGCATCCAGAGGTGAATCTGACTGGGAGAAAGGGCACTGAATCCCTTTTTTTCTGTCCTCTTTTCACACACATGCACACACACACACACACACACACACGCCTTTGCAGTACTCTGACTCTTATCTGCAACACACAGCTCCACTCATGCTGCACACACAGGGCTATAGTGTGTGGAGGACAGAAGGAGCGAAGGGCACAGCGTCACAGTCAGGCAAGCACACACAAACACCCCAACATACACTCACAAACACACACACACAATTATGCACAATAAATAGAGAGAGGAGGGGTTGTACTTTTCTTAATTCCCCTGCAACAGAGGACAACAAGACAAAGCAATACAGTGCTCTTCTATATGACTGAAGGGGGATGGAAGCTACTCTGAGTTTAGAGCGACTGCTGCAGTACTTAATGTTATTCACATTGACCCATGACCAACCAGATTATAATTTGACTCCATTACAATGAAATGAAATGGTTGCAAAATATAATGCTGCAACCAGCTGTATTTATTAGGCTTCCAGCTAAATAACTTCTAAATCACCAAAGGGGTTTCAAACAAAACACAAAACTGAGAATATTTTTTAGGATGACAGTTTATGATTATCAGAATTATATTGTGAATCACGTTTATTTTGGCCCGGATAATCATGACTAGAGTTTTCATATTGTCCCATGCCTAGTGTAGATATGATAAGATGATGTCAGTGGGTGAGCAATGCATGCAGGGCTCATGGTTTATTGCCATTGGTTGAATGTTTTCTAACTTTGGAAAGTGTTTTTTGTTCTTTGTCTTTCTTTGAGGAGACGGGTTGACTCTTCTTCTGACTCCCGTTGTCTTGTGTTCAAGGTCTGTCTTCCTTTATTCGGATTGTGCAATAACAATGATCATTTGATCTTCAAGCCATTTAGTGTTTCGTGCATTATTTCAGCCCAGTTGCCAGAACAAATATTGGCATTGAACAATTCTGCAAACCATGGATAAGTCACATTTGCATGTTATTATGTAGCAGATTCGTTGAAGCTTACAAGTTGTTAGGTTTAGGCCTAAAAACAACCTTGTTATGATTAGGAAAAGATCATGTTGTGGCTTAAAATACCTGGTTTTGGTGGCACAATCCCTGCTGGAAAAGCAGTGACGTTTCGGTAAGAGGCAACTGCTTTTCATGGCACAATTCCCGCTGGACAAACAGTGATGGGTCTCTAAAAAACACCCACATTTAGGGGCTGAAAAGCCACTTGAAAAAGAGACAAAGGTTGCTAAAATACACCCACATTTGGGGATTAAAAATCGTGGGTGTTTTCAAGGAAAACCCAGGTTTTGTTGTTTTTTGGTCTCAACAGTGGTCTGCAGCTTGGTAGATATATAGGTGTCATGCTGTCCAGCATGCCCTCCCCCTCCTGATGATGGAGTCAGCTCATGCTACATTACTTTACTTTTGTAACGTTGGTATGATACATATGAAGCATGCAAATGTAACGTATTTGTGGTTTGCAGAAACGTACAATGCCAACATTTTCTTGTGGTGACTGGGCTGATTACATGTGTTTTGAGTATTTGCAGATAATTTCCACAACAACAGCAAACCAGCAGAAATGCCAGATTACCTTTGGACAGAGCCAGGCTAGCTGTTTCCCCCATTTCTGCTCTTTTTGCTAAGCTAAACTAACCGTCTCTTGGCTCCAGCTTCATATTTAATGGATAGGCTTAAAAATCCTATTGATCCTCTTCAAAACTGAAATGAAAAATTTGAACAATGTTCTCTTAGTCTTTTTTTCCCAATACCATGAAATATGAGATCTACTGAATAAATAATAGGTTATTTGTTCATAGTCTTAAAGCAGAGCAAATACTGCTAAAAAATAGTTGAAAATCTTTTGAAAAGTTATGAAGCCAATGCTCAGCACTATAGTTTTACTTAAACACTGGTGTGAATAAAACCCAATAGTGTAGGTGAAAGGGTCGTGTGAGTACGTGTGGGGCAGTCAAGCAAAAGCATCTGTCTAAGGCATAATATATGAAAAGTCTCTTAACCTAGTTTAGCTTCCTTGCTGCTTCTGGATGGAGCACAAGCTTGATTGGAAAATGCTGTAAACCATGTAGCTGCGTGGGCTGTTATCTGAGCTGTGTCTTCAGCAGTCGGACTGTGCGCAAACAGCTTCCTAACAGTGAGGAGATGATTTCCTTATGTAAAGCGATAATCTTGTGATCTGAATGCCAGAAAGCACCCACACATCTGTACCTCCTTATGCTGACACAGCCAAGTAATGTCAGGATGTACCAGTTTTGTGTTTGAAGTTTTCAGTGTTTGAAGAGACAGCACATTAGCCTAATCATAGTCGCAGAAAATTTCTACACAGTCGGTTGATCATGGCCTGGCATCGTGATCTAAGCGCTCCTTTTCAATACATCTCCTTCTGTTCTTCTCTGTTGTTTAAGTGGGCACCTGTTCTGCCTTATGAGCCTTGATCACATGGTGTGACTTGGCCAAGAGGCACCAGATGACTCAGGTCTTTGCCCAGGCTGTGTTCATTGTCAGTCGGCACACACACTGCTCTCCAGCAGGCCGTCTGACTGTGGCCATGTGCTCAGTGGTAAACACAGGTGACTGGCTCTGTTGACATGGACACCGTGTTCTGAACATGAATGTATGGCTATGTTCACATTACAAGCAAATATGGGCCAAATCAGTGGTATTTTTTTTTCTTTTTTGCTCTGATGTGACACAGATCAGTTTTTTTCAGAACTTTGGGGACACAGAAATCTGTTTTTTTTCTGATCAGACCTGGGCCACTTTCACATGTGGTCTTAAATCTGATTAATAGCCGATCACTGACCACTGTGATAATGGTCATAACGGTCATATTGGAATTATGTGTGTTTTTCCCATACATCAATGTTTTTTCACGATAGATTCAGATGACCGACAACACCATACAGAGTCAGAGTGGTCCACTGACTAGAGAAGGATGCTGTAGCTGTACCACTGCACCACATTTTGAGTCTTACTGGGACAGCATTGTCGTGAGGCGCCAACAGAGATATTGGATTATGACCCTAGACACCCTAAGGTTTGGAGAAACAGTTTCTCTGTGAAGCCCTTAACATTGCAGCCCCACCACTCCTAACTCCTCTTCCAGCCGCACCCACATCTGTCTTTACAGAACTACCAGTAACAGCTGATGATAACATTGCCTCTAGGGGCCATTTCTCCAAAAATACGCTAGACACTCTCCGAAACAGAAGCACATGGCTAATTATTATGCAGAATGACATCACTGGACCTTCCCACTATGGCGATCACTCAGGGAGATAAAGCTTGCACTGCTATGTCATTCATTTTCTGCCGAAATGCCTGTTTTGCAAATGTGACGTTTTTATTGTTCCAAAGCACATGTGTGTGCCATTATTGGTTACATGTGAGGCGTTTCAGGGCAGAGATCCATTCACACAGATGTCAGATACGAGTCACTTCATGTATGTGAACAGTCTTGGCAGGAAGATCCGTTCTGGGGAAATAATCTGAATGGAGCATTAAAGCCTGTAATGTGAGCGTAGTTTATAAGACGGTGAAGGGTCTGGTCCAAGAAAGCGTTGCAGATATCTCCGCATGCACAAATTAACTGACTCTTTTAATTAAAACAAAGGAAACAACCAACAGAGAAACAGTTAATTGGATCATGTGTTCACATTCTGTGTTATATCTGCAAATATTAGCTTGGCCGGCTGTCATGCTCAGGTTTTTGGCAAGGTGCGTAAGAGCTCATGCTGACTGTTTTTAATAGTATATGCAGTTATTCAAGCAAGGAGTATATGAGTGCCAAATAACAGGGGAATATTATTTTACACATAAATGCACCCATTGAGAGATACTGTGGAGCTTGCAGTGGCACAAGTAGTAGAGGAAGACGTCCTGATGGGTAGGCATGAATATGCATGGCGCTGCTTAAAAGCACTGGCATGGACTAATACAGTATGGCAGTCAATGGCTTCACAGAGCAGGCTTTGTCTCGTGTTCTTTCAACTCTGGAGGAGGTGTCTGAGCCTCTTGTTTGCACTTTTGAGCCCCAAAGTGCCTTTGCAGAAGTCTCAGAAAGAGAAATCTCTAATCTTGCTAAGAAAATCTTTAAATCTCATAAATGCAATAAGGAGCCTTATTTAGTGTTAATTATATTTTTCACTCACTACTTAATGACTTATTTATCAGTAAGATCGTAGGGTGTTTACATTCCCTTACCCAACTTCTGGATTTATGATATTTCTTTTGGGATTCATTGAGTTGGAGTTGGTTTAATGAACCGCTAAGTGATAAGTTACCAAAGTAAACAACTCAGCATGTGTCTGGTGCACCAGAGATCTTTAAAAGGGCCTGTTAATCTTTTCTCCCAAGCCTTCTGTGGCCTATACGTACTCTAGACAGACAACAACACTGTTCAGAGAATATGTGGCGAGGGATTTGTTTCCTTTTTTTTCATTTCCTGGAATAATCTGTCATCCATCCACATCTGCCTTGGAGAGAAATCTGGAAATGGGAAATATCAGACGTAAACAAATATCTGCAGAGCTCCCTATCAAGTTCTTCAAGCTGCAAATTGGGCCACGCTGCCCTTGGCTGTGGGGCTGCTGTTGCATCAAAGCTACAGTGGCACTGGGAGTTAACAGCCACATTGGCTTCACCAAATTAAATTATCACTCCCAAAGCTTCAGCACGTCCAGTGCATGCATCAGTCTGCAGCCCCCGTCTGCCTTTCCTATGCCTCTGTTTTCATCTGTTCTTCTATAGTCTGTATGTAGCTGTGAGGTTTGACATAAGAATGTGAATGAAGCTGTGGCCACAAGATTCTCTGCAGGGACAGATTCTGCTGAGAGAAAAAAAATGAAAAAATAAACAGATCTCGCTGTTGGGCACATCCAGACACAATGTTCTTGTTCAAACACACAGCACTGCTGATTGGGAGGGAAACCTAGGACATGAGTATGTACACTAGTTTGTATTCTAAGCAGTTGAAATTTTGGGGCTTGCTGTAAAGTGGCAATTTGAAACCTCAGTGTAATTGCTGTGATCAAACATTAAAAGCTCTGCTAGATTGCGACATGGCACGAAAGGACATTCCTTTACAGCATAAGGGTCTGTGAAGACTCCAGTGCAAACAGAGAGCTTCGCTTAATAGCAAAGTAAGTTAAAGGCCAGTGGTGAAATAATGTCCAGGGGATTCTCCTGCTCAGTTGACTGGAAAAGGGGATAAAAAAATCACAGTGGTTTGAAAGCGGGGGAACCTGCAACACACATTGTGACAGAAGCAAAGAGGTTGAAGGATCATTTTGGTGATGTTCTATGTTATTCTTAGTACTAAAAATGCACTGATCATTCGACTGATGACCAGAATCGACTGATATTTTAGCACGATCGGCAATTATCAATGACCAGCTGGTCAGTGTCAGATATGGTCGATCCTGTGCTGATTAAATGTACATGCATGCGCCGCACAATGTTTCATGTTGTAAACAACAGCACAGACAGAAACTGACTTTTGTCAGAGCTCCTGCAACCTATTCTTAAAAGCTGTAATTCATTCCCATGCATGCTGCACATAGTCTGAGAGCTATTGTGTTAAACTAACTAGTAGACCAGGTTATACCACCCATATCTGTATTAATCACAGAGTTGATTGGTAGCTCAAAAGTGTAGCATTGCAAAGCTTATGCTAAACATTTCATTCTAGCGGATGAAAGATGCTAAAACACAGAGCGTCTTTGTCTGGGAGGTATAACTCATCAAAACACAAACATGTGAGTCAACCCCAGTCTGCAAGTTAGCTGATTAGTCAAGATAACTTGCATGCTACTGGGGTAGTTGATAATAAGCTCAAAAGTTTCACATAGAGAAGCTAATGCTAGCTGTTTCATGTAAGTGAATGGAAAATGCTACAATGATTAGCTCCACGTTACAGGGGGTATAGTACAATAAATACACAGATTTGGTAGGTCTAACCCTGTTTGCTAGTTAGTCTACTTAGCTTTCATGCTATGTACGGTCAATTTGGTACCTATGGTAGTTTAGCAAGTGACTGAAAGGAAATTAAAATAGTGCACTACTGAGCTGAAACTGAGCTGTCAATCTAGCATGATCTGATCAATCCTGGAAAAAGGGCTGTGCAGCTAAATGAGCTGCTTTTGAATTAAGTTTTCAAATTGTTATTGATTTATTTATATTCACTCAGATTTTTGTGGTTGCTGAATACACTCATCTTTTATACCATAGGCTATCTGCATTTTTACCATTTCAAGTTTCCAGTGGCTTTAAAGGAAAGTTAATATAGTAAGTTTATATATGTTTGTGTATGCTGTCAGTTATAGTTTTTAGACAGAGAGAAAATCAGAATCGGCCAAAATCAAACTTGGCAAGTCAGACTTTACAAAATCAAAAATTGGAATCAGCCAACAAAATTGCACAATGTGCATTTTTACTCATTCTGAAAGCAAATTCAGTGAATATTCTAAAACCAATAACATATTTATCAAGCAGCAAACATATTTATCAAGTAGCAAACAAGTAGCCTGATACAGCTTATTCCCCTGTGACATAGGCCTGTATTGTCAAAATACTATTACAAACACCTTAATGGGGTGCTCGGTAGCTCACCTGGTAGAGCGCACACCCCATGTACCAAGGCTGTGTCCTTACTGCAGCGGCATGGGTTCAATTTTAAAGCTGTGACCCTTTGCTGGATGTCATCCCCTCTTTCTTCTCCCTTCATGCCACCCTCAAACAACCCAATAACAGGGGCAGCTTATTTTAAGTCAATGCCATGTACAATAGCGTACTGTTCATGCTCACTAGGACACTAAATCCATGTTTTAAAAAATACCTAGACAAATGCATTGTGCAGTCATATTTATAAAATAATATGTTTTGGACCAGTTTTAAAATATCTCTTTCTTCGGTGGGAATGAATGGGCTGGGGGCTGAGAGCCGCAGACACGCTGGGGTAGGCAGACAATTGAAAGGCTTAAAACACTGTTGGTGTTGGTCTTTTCATGGGCTGACAAAAAGAGAAAAACAGAATAACACCATACTTAATTATTCCTTAAGTGGCACATGTCTTTGTGTGAAACAGTGGGGAACATAAGCACGAACGGCAGCACTGGAAAGGGGGCTCCTTCTGTAATCATTCTAATTATGTGGTGTCATAATACCAAGGTATCTGCATGGCATTAACAAATCAATATAGTGCGAGTGATCCAGCCGCTCTGATTTAGATTTATCTGACAGACATCGATTTAGCTCCCGATGGATTCCATTTCTCAGGCATTGTTGTGTGTATCCTAACACATGAGTGAATTCATTAATACATGTAAATGAGTGGCTGCTGTCTTGCCCACTTCCACAAAGACTTTGCTGTATCTCTCGCAGTGAAAAGCATCTTGTTTGGCCTGTGACCGTCACTGACTTACATTGTGTTTCAGCGGTCATTATATTCTCATGTGCTTGGAAGGTAGCCTACATTTTTTTCTGCCATTTTACAATCAGTGTTGCTCCTTGTGAAAAGGTCCACTCAAGTGTTGAGGCGAGGAAACACTGGACTCTTCAGCTGACTTGCACTTACAGTGCAGTGCACACACACACTACTTATTCATACACATCCACCCACACGCTCACTCACTCATCCTTGAGTTGCCGGGTTTCTCTGACAAAGCTGAAGAAAGTGGAGGTGTGTGAGGTGGATTGTTTGGTTTGATTGTGTGTCAAAGCACTGTGGAGGAAGGTAAAGATCACAGCCAATCTACACATAGCTCAGTTCCCGTTTAATAGTCCCCACTTCAAGACTCCTCAGCTGAAATCTTCTCACATGTAGTTTGTTCAAACGGTCTTCTAAGCAGACATAGGTAATGAAGCAGAGTAGCCCAGAGGTGGGATGTTGCTTGTGATGAGGAAAAGGAGGGAGTGGGCAGCTAGCTGGCAGTGGACACTGTTTTCTATGATTAGGCTTGATGCTTTGATGTACAGACATAATTAACAGACAGCCTGGTGTTCAGTGCTCAGTTCCATACTCTATTGTTAGAGGGAATGAGATCGTGTTTGTTTATATTGAGCATGTTTGCATCTGAGTGCTTTGCCGAGAGAGAGAGGGAAAGCAGGGGGAGAGGGTGTCAAATCTCCAGGACAGTGGGAGACACAAACGTGGGACCTGGGCTCTGTGCTGTGACCTTGTTTGCTAATTAAGTGTCAGACCTATTTTTCCACTCCAGAGAAAAAAGCTCATATCTTAGGGCTTACATTGCCAGAAGGCGATGGGAACACTCATTTCACCACCGTTGGCTGGCTCCTCAGGGTCTCTGTCTTTGTGTGTGGGCGTGTGAGTATGGGAATAAAAGTCAGGAGTATCATTAGTAATGCTACTGTATGGGCAGCCCTTCCTTATGAATACTGCATAAAGCTGTGAACATAGATGTAACAGCACAGTATAATGCTGCAAAAATGTCACTGCAACTGTCACAAGTATTGGCTCCAGTGATCTGTTTCACACAGGCCCAGCTTGGCTCAGTCTGAATCCTTACACAAATCGTAAATTTGTCACATGGAAGACAACTCAAGAAGCAGAGTTGAGCAATAAATCTATATTGTAATATTATATGATTCAGTATGGGTGTATGTTTAAGGCAGGGTTTTAATTAAATAATAAGCTTTTCTGAGCTTATTTGAGTGTACCAGCTCAAAAAAATGAACAGTGACTCATTCTACTTGTTTGTGGAGCATAATCCTATTTAAACCTAATCACCAGAAAATTAGTCTGCAACTATTTCGATAACAGTTCAGCAAAAATGTACTTGTCTCATATTTAAAATGTTAATATTTTCCAGATTGCATAACCCTCTATGGTATTATATTTGATACCTTTGTGATTTGCTCTGTTCGTAAGCACATAACAAGAAATCTGGATATTTAACTTGGGCTGATGGAAATTATGTTGGCATGTTTCCTGTTTTTCTGTGACTACTTGAAAAAATAATCAAAAGATTTATCAAAAATTAAGATTCAGGGGTAAGACGATCCATTGGTCTGGGTTGATATAACAATTCAGTGATCAACAATCCAATGTTACGGATGCAAACTAAAATCTTAGATACATATTCTCATCTTTAAGATATGCCTTTATTTTGAAATTCCCTCGACACCTCTGTGACCATTTCTGTCCAAGCACGCCTCCGTATAAACATTTAAACAGTGTTGGCGGCCTAGCGCCAGGCAGATAATGGCAAGCAGTCAAGAAAAAGACAATGAGGATATTTACCAGGGATGGGCATGAGTACTTGAGTACTCCGGTCCTCCAGTGTTCCAGTGCTCTATTTGGGCATCAGTATTCGTACAATGAATCAAGTTATCACAATCACAAGAAAACATATGCATATAATAACCCTGTTCTTTATGAAAAGTTTACATTTTTTGGACGGCAGGCAGTTATGTAACTGCTATCTATGAATATCTGCACAAATCCATACAGAAGAAGTGACAGCTGTGTGTTCAAGGTCTTTGGTTAGACGTCACTCGATCTAACATTAAAGGCAGAAAGATACAGATACTGTGCATCCATATGATTGACTCCCACTCATACAGAGTGACTATTAGCTTAGAGAGGTGTAGTATAAACAGAGATTGCTATTTCTTTTCACTATCATCAATCTACATTGTCTTTATAAAACATTCCAGGTTCATCATAAAGGCTTCAAAAGTTGTTTTCTTGACATATTTCCTCTTGTCTCTTTGCATCTAGTCGCCCGCTTTACATTGTATGTGTTTTGCTCAGCGAGCATGAAAATTGCCCTATTTAATGACGCCCTCCCATGTTCCTCAAGATGCAACGCCTTTTGAAGCACGGAGAACAACTCACTGACCCTTCCTCTGAAGGCTCCTAACTCCATAGAAGGTGCTGCTTTAAGTGAACAACACATTTCTGGTTTATCCCCATTGTACTAGACATTGTTGTTTGCTAATGCTACAGGGCATAAGTAATTGTTTGTGCAGTCCTAAAAAGAGCAGCATTGTGCGTGTGAGACATGTCAGTCACTTGAATGGCAATATTGACCCATATATGAAGGCCTGGGTCAAAGGAGGGGCAGACTAGCCACAGCATAGGGCGGATATCTAGTCTAATGAGCCTTAATGTAGCACCCAGTGGCATGGCATGCGTCAGAGTGTGCTAACACAGATTGCCAAGAGGAGACAGGATTTATGTGGTTCTGTAGCAGATTCTTCTAGCTGAAACAATTGTGTGTTTATTTTGTGTTTACTGTTGTGTAATACAGACCACTGCCTTCTGGATAAGAATGACACGCATGAAATCCCTCACACATGTACAC
>JAPZEB010000023.1:23846944-23865287 GCA_029783705.1 Chaetodon striatus
CCGCAGGTACCAGCCCTGTAAATTAACCTGACTCCTGAGTGTGGCCTCTTCCTGTGTCTGTCCTTTCAAATTAAATTACCACATGGGCCAGTCATGAAGGTTTTGATTTATTTTGACAAGGTGCAGCTCCTAACAGAGTTTCATGGTTTTTTGTTTTTTTTCTGTGACTAAGTGACCAATGAAATCTGGTTGACTAACATTTTGTTGAGTATTAGGGGGCAGCTCTAAGACCAATCAAGACAAATATCCGAATAATGTTGACATTACACGTTTCTGCAAACCACACATATTTAACATTTGTACGTTATTATGTGTTGATTTGTTGAAATTTTGTATTAACGTTTAACAATGCTGTGGCTAAGTGTGTTTATTTCTAAGCACAAAAACAACTTGGTTATGGTTAGAAAAAGGTCACATTTTGGTTTAAAATACCCTGTTTAATGGCACAATTATGTCTGGAAATGCTGCCAACATCTTGCTAAAACCACCTGCTTTTGGTCACACAATCATGGGTGAAATTGCTGCTGATGTCTCGTTAAAAAAGAACTGGTTTTACTGTTTGTTTGCTTATAACAGAGGCCTGCAGGTTGGCAGCTCTCTTGTCAAAGTGACACACCATCCCCTCCAACTCTAGATGACAAAGTCAGCTCATGTTCTTGTTTTCAGAGCCACGTCACTCAAATGTCATTCTAAAACGTATGAAATATACAAATGCAATGTATCTGTGGTTTGTAAAAAGAAAACATTGTCTCTGGCAACCTGGCTGACACAATAGGTGTCTGCTACCTTCAGAGATTAGTTTCTGTTTTGTTTTTCATCACAGGCTTGGAGTTGGATGCTCTCTGTTTTGGGGTAGGGCAAACCCTTTGGTGGAACAAACAATATATTAACAACAATATATTATTTTTTTTACATAAAGATTTTTCTTGTGACCACTTTTCTTACATACATCACTTGGTTTACCATGTGAACACTTAACGACAGCATCCAGTAGATGAAAATGAGGGTCTCTGCAGCGTGGTTACAGCTAATAAGTGGTTACAGAAATGGACAAAGCACAGGTGTAAATCATCGCCTTAGGAGCGTAACCGTTTACCCACCCATGATGGCACAATTATCAGCTGTCAGTCTGTGTTCTCTGTTTGTCACTCACAGCTCAGAAATAGCATCAAATGATGGCTTCCTTGTTGCCTGACAGTGAACAAACTCACACTGTGGCATCAAAGGCAAAAGTTGTGGTCATTTTTATGTCTTAGGTCACATGTCTGTGATCGCCCTTCTATCTCTTAGTTTACAAACACTACCTGGTTTGAGGTTAATGTATTTCACACAGCGGTCCAGCTCCAGATTTAAAGGATTGAATGACTGGTGTCATTGATATTCAGGTCAGTTGAGGATGCTGAGCCTGTGTGGCCCCAGGGGGCATTGTGTTGACTGTAGGGGTTGGGATAAATAGCTTACATTAGCACGACTGCGTCTATTGGGTGAGAGACAGAGGGAGGGAGAGGGGCAGAGAATTAGGGAGTGGAGGGTGACTGACACAGTGAACGAGCTATGACTGGATCATCTGCAGCTGGATTACATCATGAATAATACTGTGCCTCATGCTGAGACATACTGCCTGTCCTCTTGTTTCAGGAGGACTGAGGTGTTTTTGCTGGGGATGGACAAAAATAAGCATTAGATTGCACAGAACACAACAAGTAACAGCCTGAGAAATGTATGCAGACTTGATTTCACACCTCACTATCACAGTTGTAGCGAAAATGGACATAAATTGTTTGTTGCACGGCAACATATATTTATGTGTTCCTGTCATGCTTAATCTTCAAGAACCATTTTCTTTATTAGTGAATATAATTTATTACCAGGCAGTTTCTCATTTAAAAGAAAAAGACGAACTGGATTCAGCCAGTCCTGCTGTAAAAACAACATTTTCGATGGCTCTGATATTTACTGTCCTAAATTGCTAAAAGGAAAAGGTGAAAAGTGAATTCTGACTGCAGAGGAAATCAAGCTGTTACATTGTGAAAAAATATTTTCCTCCCTTAAGTGCTGAACCAGTTCCTGCTTAGCAACAGGGGGCCTGTGCAGCACAAAGCGTGTACAGACCATCTTTTTCGGCAGGTGTTGTTCTGCGTGTCTTGGGGTTACTGCTTTATCTACTGTGTAATAGGCTTGGATAGCCTATGTCTGTATCCTTCATTTGATTGAATCATTCTGTTGGTCTTCTGGGAGATATAAACGTGTTTGTCTGTAGCCAAGTCCAGTTTTTTTTTTTCCCCAGTTACAGTACAGAAGGAGTGCATGTTTCCAAGCCGAAGCTGAAGAGACACACGGGCTGTCTGTGGCTCATTTTGGAATCATAATCAATAATTTTGTAATAAATAATTCACAAGTTGGACTAAATGTATCACCACTGCTTTGTGGTAAAATAACACTGATTCAGCACAAAAACTGAAGGCATCAAAGCTTGTGTTTCATTCTGGGATTTATGTTTAAACACAATATGTAGTCATATCAGGTGTCTGATCTCATCAGATGTAAAACAGTTTGTGCTTTCTTCTATTTCTTGCTTCCCATTTACGAGAAGACCATGTAAAACTACACTTCTAAATTTAACATTTTGTAAACTGTTTTCTTTCCACTGAACAGAATATGTTGTTAAGAAGTATGTAGAGAAAGTTAGTGTCACTATGGCAGATATTTGCCTCTAAAAATAGAGCAACTTTGGCCAGCCTGGAGCTGCTCTTGTGGCCAGTGTTTGGTTTTTAATGTGTCTGTGCTGAATATCTAAAATCTTGATGGAAAAATCGATCTTTCCAGCTGCTCCAGTGGACCACCAGTGGACGTGGTCTCACTGGGCAGCTGTTAATGTATAATTTCATGAATGTGAATAAGAAAAACAGCAATTGTTCTCAGCAGGCTCAGGATTTATAAGCTAAAAAGAGATTGAACCGTAATGCCCCTTAAACCAGACTAAGTCACTGCTGCCTCTTACAGATGATGTCAGACCCAATGTCTCACTGTTTCATCTTCATTTAATCTGGATCAATATTCCCCCTCCCTGTCTCGCTTGTTTATTCCCTGTAGCTTTTGGTAATGACACTAAATCTTATCTGCTGTATCACAAAATGTGTGATTTCAGAAGGAGTCGTCATCAGATACCTTATTAAGATTGGATTCCACATCTTGTGCCTCAGTGGAAGCGGTAACACAGTGCCCAGGGGTGGGGCGATATGAAAAATAGAAAACTCCACATCAAACAGCAGACCCTCTTCCAATATTTATGGAATAGTTTGACACTTGGGGAATTACCCTTATTTGCTTTCTTGCTAAGATGAGAAGATTGATATGAGTCTAAATATGAAGCTATAGCCTGCCGGCTTGGCAAAGAGACTGCAAACAGGTAGCCTGGCTGCTCTGTCCTAAGGTAATGAAGTGTAAGAGCCAGGCTAGCTGTTTCTCTTTTGTTGTCAGTCTTTATGCTAAGCTAGGCTAACTGGCTGCAAACTTGAGCTTCATATTTACTGTACAGACATGAGAGTGGTGTCAGTCTTCTCTTTATCTAACTCATAGGCAAGAAAACGAAGAAGCACAATTACAGAAATGTGAAACCAGTCCTTTAATATACAGTATATCACAATAAGATGTTTGAGTTATGAAATTGAAAGTGGCACCTTTTGTTTTTTAAGGTGACATTTTAATATTACACAAATAACTGTGGGAGGACTCAAACTTACTTTATCTACTTTCTCATGTTAATTTGAGACCACTAAGTAATTCATCATAGTTCATAACATTATATGAAAAATCCTACAAATTGGTAATAACAATGGACAGTAAATGATAAACATAGCCATGTGCCACGTAAAAGTAGGGCTGAAACTAACAAGTATTTTCATTGTCAATTAATCCACCTATTATTTTCTCAATGAATCAATTGGTTGTTTGGTGTATAAAATGTTTGAAAACAGTGAAAAATGTCGATAAGTGTTTACCAAAGCCCAAGATGACGCTCTCAAATGTCTTGTTTTGTCCACAACCCAACGACATTCAGTTAACAGTGACAGAGGAGTAAAGAAACCAGAAAATATTCACATTTAAGAAGCTGGATTCAGAGAATTTTGACCTTTCTCTTCTTTTAAAAAAACTCAAACTGACTAATTAATTATTAATATATTGGACAATTAATTTGATAGTTGATAAATAATCAATTAATCCTTGCAGCTCTGCATAAAAGAACAAAATAACAACACTGATGTTATTGTTAACATTTATTTTCATTATGTAAAAATCAATCGCTTCATCTATATAATGAAGGAAAACTGCAAAAAATGTCAGTTAACAAAGATACAAAACAAAGAAGGACTGTAAAACAACACTGTGTCTTCACAGCTGGAGATGTTTGCATCCTTGTGGAATTCAGACATGACTTGGTTGCTGCAGTAGCTGACACTTTGTCTAAGCAGCGCTCATCTTCTCCTCTTCAGCTGATTAAGACCAATCCAGCGTTAACCCCATCTTGGCTTCTCCTCGCAGGATTAGTGCAAATCTGTGGTTAATGACTGATTGTGGCGTTGATTGTGTTTGCGTGTGTAACGAGTGATGGTAGTGGTGATGGTATGGGGGGTGGGGAAGTTGGGGCAACATCTTGTTTTTGAAGTCTACCACTTTGACCGCTCCTTCATCCTCTCCTCCACACTATCCTCTTTTCTCTCCGTCTCTCCTCCCCCACTTCAATGGATCTGCCCCAGCTGATAAGGGAAGACGTTTCTATAAAGTTACCCACTTGATTATGCAGCACACGTCAGGCGGAGCATGGAAAAGGAGGGGTTTCACTCACTTTCACTTAGCCTATGGTGCCCCTAGGGGCTTATAGGGTCAAGATAAAAAGCACAAATGACAGTATTGGCCAGCAGTAAAATCCCAGAATCTGCCCCCAGCAGCCTCTGCTCAGCGTAATATGATTTCTGATTTCAGAGCAATGAGGCTGAGAATTCTAAGGGGAGTAAAAGAAGAGGGGAAGAGATTGAAATTCAGCGGGCAAAGCTGAGAAAGGGGGGAGGAACCTTGACAAGAAAGACCAGAAAAAAACAAAAACCACAAGCAGTAATAGCTCTGGCAACGTCCAGGGTGTGATTTATGGGGGAGAAGAAATGGCCTTGTTTGAGGACTGTCACGTCTGGGTCTTGTGATTTACTGTGATGACTGGAGCGCTCTCATCACGTGCATTCAGGCTGTTAAGGTAGGACAGGAGAGGTACGAGGCCCCATTAATACTGATTATAAGAGCATGCTGTCTTTGTGTGTGGTGCGAGTCTGATGTGTTTTACAGTATATCAATTCAGTGACGGCTCTTAATGGGGTAGATGGGATTGGTTCTTTCACTATGTACTGTGACGCTATAATTAGGCTCCTTGTCGTCTCCCTTAATCTCCTAAGTGCATCTATTAAGATCATTCATGATTTATGAGTTACAGAAATGATACTTACAGTATAGCTATAGAGTTACGTACAGGCAGAGAGGGAAAGCATGAGCGAGTTTTAATGAACTTATTTTTTCACTGCTTTGTCTGACTTGTAGAGACGAATGTCTGTAATAGATGAGCACAGCACCCTATAGGTCTTCGTTCCACAACAGCAGAGTTGTTCTAGATTAAAAATTGGTGTTTGCATAGTTTCACTCCCGGTCACAAAAGGCCCCCCGCAGCACACTAAACTGCTCCTTTTGAAAGGTGTTGCTAGGATACAGGCCGGCGTGAAGATGAAATCCCCTCTGTATTGCTTTCCTGCAGCTGTACAGGCCGGACATTATGCCCAACTTATTGTGCATGTGGTGTAGTTGTACAGTGTGTCTGCCCATTTGTCTCAATTTATTTTTGTGTGTGTGTATCCGTGTGTGTCAATGTGTTTGGATGTTTAGCCCCACGATATAAGCCCAGTTTTGTTTGTGTCATGCAAAGCTGGCATATTACACGGACTCTCCTCCATCATGATCCATTTTCTGTAATAAGACTCTATTTGTCCACTGAGCATTGAGATCTCAATCCTGCTGTCACACCTCTGAGTCTCCGCCAGCTGACACCTCAGGCTGTTCACAAAGAATCAATAGTGTCTGCCTCATGTTCAATTACACTCTAATCAACACACCCCAGTCCGGCAAGACCTGGGAATGAATGGACAATATTGAACTGATGCTCAGAGCTTGGATACCAGTAAATGAATATATGAAGGTGTTAGATTTGGCTGGGATTTTTTGACAGTGTTCGCTGAGAGAGAGTGCAGGTTGTCAGGGCACTGAAAAGGCATTCAAAGCAGAATGGACAGGCAAAAATCATGTCGTGAATGAGAATTTTTTCTACATTATTTCTCTGTCAGCTCTTGAGGTGTCACTAGATTTGATAATGATGCTGTGGATTAACAGACTTTGATTGTTGTCATCCGCGAGCTGACACATTTGTTTTCCATTCTGGTTTCCTTCAGGTTCTTTCTAAGACAATAAGTCAGTTAAAATTATTAATTTGGTTAGTTAGATTAGATACTGGTTTATTGTCATAGTATATAAGTTGAAATGGTATAACAGTTATCTTCAGTCAGAGCATCTTTGCCTTTGCAATGGGGGACCTGTGCTGTGTGCTCAATAAAACAGATTATGCATGAAACATCTTCAGTCTAATCTGATTTAGAGTATTAATTATGTGAATGCAATGCATTAATTCCAAATCGAATTTTCCCCACCGTCGTGGAGACATTATCATTCCTCCTCTCGCCTCCGTCAACACTCCTCGCTCAGACAGCTGTTGCTTTTCATATTGTGTTACTGGGCGTGAGGCTGAGAGCTGGTGCTTCGCTGGTGGTTCCCGGTATGACATTAACGTCTCGGGGGCGGTGAGTAAGCGGCGAGGTGCCTGCTCAGCTAAACCAGCGCTCAGGGTTTTATTCTGGCAACTGTCGAAATGTCAATCATCAGGCGTCAACCTATCAAGGAGCTTGTGCCTTGGAGGCTGACAGGGAGCAGACGATGTTAAGATGTAACGATGCTGCGGCACTGTCTGCTTGTGATCCACATGAAAAAAGGGATCGGATGCTGAAGCTTGACATGTGCTACGACACGGGTTTATTCAAATACAGCATGCACGTTGCATGCACAGAAAGGCTGCCATTAACCAGCAACATTTATTGTAGATATTGCCTTGACCTCTGGGAAGTTTTTAGCATTTTTGGACATTTTATGGACTAGATGATTGGTCAATTATGTAAAAAATAAACAAAAGATGAATCACTAATGACAGTAATTGTTAGTTGCAGGCCTACACGCGCACATTGTAATTGCTGATCTATGGTTTTGCATATGGTAATGCATTTCTGGCTTGTTAATGAAGATTCTTGACGTTTTACTTCAATTTTATGTCATGAGAAAGATGTCCAACAGGCAAATCCTGCTTTCCTATTCAGCATTAGTATGCTCTTTTCTACTGTAACCGAAATGGAGCAAAAATAGGCCACACTGTTAAGTGCTCAACAGGTAATGAGCCTGGTTTTACACAGCTGTTCTATAATTTGTGATACTGTAATAAATACTCCACCCTGGAGGGCAGTGGAGGTTTTATGATATTTCTGTAAGTTCACAGCACTGAGTAACAAATAGATTTTGTTCTGTAAAGAGGCTTTCTTTGTGTTGACAGTCTCTCTTTCTTTCTGTTTCAAGGAAAACCAGGCAGTCCTGCTAATGTTCCATCAGCTGAGCTTCTAGCTGTAACCCCACCAGGTGGTCCTCACTTCAACATCATGCTGCACCTCACCCTGCTCCTCCATCTCCTGGTCTTCTCTCTCTCCCCTGCAGGTCAGTAGCTCATTCAGCTGAAGGCAAACAGCAGAATCAATTTGCAGAATGTGTATTTTGAGACACTGCATTACTCCTGTTGGATAAAAGCAGCGCATCTCTGAAAAATCATACTTTACACTCAGCTTTGTTGTTTTAATTAGTTCAGCAGTAATCGTCAGTTTGCTTTCTGAGTATTTTCTTTTCAAACACCACTGGTGAGAAGCACTCAGGAATCAAAAGGACTTTGCTCATTTACTGTTGCTTAACTCTGTTTTACTCATATGGCCTTCATCTTTTGAGGATCACCATCCTAAATTCATTTGGCAACAACAAACTGTCAGTGCAGTGTGTCTCATTTGCTCATATAGCAACTACAGAAACATACATAAACTTTGATTTGTGGCTTCAACTGCAAAGCATTAAAACCCCACAGGTGGCAGGCAGCTGATTGAAGAAAAATGTCAGAAGTGGGTTGTCGGGATGAATGGGGCACAGCTGAGACAAGGTGTTAACAAGCTGCTAACTGCCAGCTTTAAAGAACACTGTAAACATAATTACGCTGGCAGTGATGTGTCCCTCAAGGAAGAGGATGGAAACCTGATTTTACTGATTACAGTAGAGATGCTTTTAATGTCAGGTGTAAATGCAAACTAATTAAATCAGATCAAGATACACTTAAGGTATGATGCACATGTTAAGTTCAGCTGTACACAAAAGCTACAAAGCTTATGTACAATATATCTGATACACCACGCTGGGAAAACGTGTACCTTGGAGGGCCTTGAGTTTCCAGCTTCTCTTCCCTTTTGCGTGGTGCTGCTGTGCAATCAGCTGTGTTGGAAACAAAGCAAAGTGGTCAGAAAACAGCATGCCTGAAAATGATCTGCCAAAAAACCTCTGCTGTGTTTTGATACCTTGGGCTATTCTCAGTTGCTTCAGATTTGATTTCACCTGAACCAGAAAAAGGGGGAGTCAAGATTGGGAATTCTCCCAGTTTCCCACCACATCTTTCTCAAACAGACTCTGAGGAGATTTATCTGTCTTTTTTTCTTACATAGTAAGGTTCTTGTATTAGTGTAGCTCAGCTGAGTTCACCAAAGGTTTTGGCAGCGCTAGTGCTAAAGCTTAGATTCTAAGCCTTAGAGTATCCTGTTGAAAACGCATTCACATACATTTACAGAAAAGGAATGGGCAGACAAATGCTCAAAAACCTCACGTACATGGCTGCACTGCGCACACATACTCAGTATATAGAGTTCACCCACGCAGGGCTGACCTGTATGGCTGCTCTATCTAAACAGACAGCAGCCAACCAACAGACTCGGGTCGTTACTGCGGGGAGAGAACATTGGCTTGACATTTTTGTTTAGCCCCAACAAGAATAAAGTTTGATGGTTAATGTGAGATTAATGCTCTGACAGCTGAACAAAAGCCAAGCACGCACTATCCTACAACCATTGTGTGTGTGTGCGTGTTTTCTGTGGCTCAGCTGGTCTATAGTAAGGCTTATATAACAACATTCAGTTTGAGCAGTGTTGGGATTGTTACTCAAAAAAAAGACATGTATTACCCATTACTCCTTCAAGAAATGCATTAGTTTACTTATTTATTCCTTGTAGAAGGTAATGCATTACACTACTTGTTGCATTACTTTTGTGTCACTAAACAACATCACCTGAGGTGCATTGTCACATCCTTGTCAGTAAACAATATAATTGTGCCCTTTTAATAAAATAATGCAGTAGAAATACACAACATTTGAAAGTAGTGTTACATGACCAGAGAAAACAGAGACAAAATACTGTGGCAGTTGCTTTTGCTCATGAGGTAGAGAACCGACAACTACCAGGATGCAATGCAATGCATTGGACCAATAAATGCTATGTGATGCTAACTTGTTTGTTTGACACAATGGTGGTCAGCTGGCAACAAACGATCTTGTATTACAGTTAAACAGTAAGCTGAAACATGTTTCTGAAAACATTTTAGGCAAGAAATAGGCAATGCAGTAACAGAATCTTGGTTTATATTAATCAGAACTGCTTAATTTTACCATCCCAGATCTCAGTTTTTCTTAGCCTCTGTTTTTGCTGTACAGGAAACAGTATGTAGCCCACTTCCTGTTTACAAACTCTCGCTATTACAGCTAAACAGGGCACTTAAATATTTTTATTCGATCAGCACTGCCTAGTTTTACTGTTTGATAGGGTTTGATTTTGAGAGAGAGGAAGGTCTGTCTCTTGATCTGCGTCTTTGCTCCATGTCCACAAAGGTTGGTGTGCAATATAAAAAATGCAAAGTGTTGTTCAAGCAACAGCTGATAGAGCCAGCGAAATTCCAGATGATTCATCCTCATCATCGGATGATGTCTTGCTGGGAGGGCAATCCAGACGTTAGTTAGATGGAGGGAAGTTTACCATAGTTCATTTACACATACTTCCCACATTGTTTTGATACAAATCCGATGGAAAATTGGCAAGGTGTCCCTTTGAATGATGTGTGAACTGCATTTCACGAGCCAAACACACTCAAACACACTCACTCAAGTGGTTTTATAGTAAATAAGTCCAGCTGTTTTGACTTGTTTATCACTAAAACAGCCAATACACCTCATGAGTAGAAGTCTCAGAAATTGTTCATGAGACAAACTGTGTACTCTTAGAGTCAGCACAGGCTGAAGAGCGTCTCCACAGCGTTGCTGTCATTGGCGCTTTTGATGATTCTTTTCCTCTCCACCCATTATGCATATAATGGAAGGACTTAATGACATAATTGTCTGATTAGTAACTGTAATGTGATTGCTGAATTTAGGAATTGTAACATGTTGCCTTTCCTAAATTCAGTATGTACAGGACTAAAAGGATATAACAGAATTTAACCATTAGGAATATTGCTTTATCATCAGGCTATTACGACCCTTCCCTCCCTTCTTTAAATTCACAAGGCAGACCCTATGAATACAGTGTTACTGAGTAATAAAAGCCACATTCACTAAAGGCAAACCACAAATGGTTTTGGTTTTCTGTTTTATTCTGAAGGGCAGGATGTAGTAAATTCCACAGAGATGGCCCTCAGCCAAAGGTAGTCTTTCAGTCCAAAGCTGGGTTTCCATCCATTCATCACAGTCTCAGCAGCAAAAAGGAGATTCTATCAAAGACCTGCACCTCTCTGCAGAAACTGTTATGATGATGCATGATGTGTTTTGATCCATTTTTCTTGTTGTATCCTAAAAGAAGTGAGAGAAATGCATGTGCAGTTTAGGAACACAGGAAACAGCAGACATATATGTGCAGCGTTGTGGTTCAATATGTTGACATGATTTCCATTAACTGTTCCAGGTGCATCAGTGTACGGGGAGGTACCCGACTTCTATGGAGGTAAGACTGATTTTAATACCAAATAATCATGGTTACTTGTTTCAGTGCCATAAAAATCTTCCTGGACTGTTATAAAACATTAATGGTGTTTCAATAATGATGGAAATAGATGCTGCTTGGTTTTGGCCGGTGTTGTGCCACGAGACATTTAGCATTAACACACACACATACACACACGCTCAGGCACTCTTTCAGTAGACATTGCCATTTCTCTCCGCTGAATGTTTGAACAGCGAGCTTGCCAATATCATCAGTCTAGCCAAGAAACTCTGCCACTTACTGCATTCAATGTGAGAGAGTCTAATGGAAATGCAGTTTTGAGATTCCGCCCCACACTCATGCACTTTAAATACAATCTCCACTCATGTGTCCAACGTTTTCTTTCATGGCACGTAATTGAGATGTAATCTATTTCTGCACAAAATATTCATAAAACCTTATATCACTGGTGATAAGGTATCAAGATCAAGGCCGACTGTGAGATTACAGAGAATGTTTAATAACCGGAAATGTCGCAGGGGTGACAGCGTCGTGCTTTTGTGAACATCTATGTGTTTTGTCAAAGTACCATCGAGGATTTCTAGCTGCTCACTCAGACCAAGACATACGGGTAAATAACGGAAATGTTTTCTATTTGATTTATAGTCTTCCAACTAGAGACAAACAAGCTGCAGCTGTTTACTGGCAGGTTGATGAGGTTGTGGCCTTGGACTTCAGAGAAGGAAGCAGGCTGTGATTCATACTCAGTGCTGCACCACTACATCTGTTTGACAGGCCTGTGGCTTGCTATTGCTTGTTGCGTTGCTCTGTCAAACAAAAAAGTCTTGTGCAAGAGCTGTTACTTGCGTTAAGTTTTCCATTTTATGCTGAATAAGGGAACACTTAAGCACTGAAAGTAACTTTGTTGTTTCTGGACTTCATCATATGGCTTTGATTTCCATGGAAAATGAACATGCGTCACTACCCAGAAAAAGGAGCTGATTTCCTGTTGCACAATATTCTGTTTTGGTCCAATTTTCACTTTTCACTTGGACTGCAAAGTACAAACCTTTTACTGGGTTCAAAAAATGAACAATGCAGGGCTGCCCCCTGGTAGCTCATCTGGTAGAGCATTTACCATTAAGGCTCACTTCTTATCATGGCAGCTTGGATGTGATTCCAGCCGGGCCCTTTTCATGTCTCTCTTTAGCTTTCACAATCAAATAAAGGCAAAAACAACCAAAAAATAATCTTGAAAAATCAGTGCAGTAAAACTACATAATGAAAAATAAGAGACATCTTCAGAATATTCACTTCCTCCCTAGTTTGACACACTATTCAGCTTCTTTTTTTTTTTTTTTTTTTTTACGGTTGCTTACGCATTCACTGAAACACAATGAAAATCAAGGAAAAGAAGTATGTCAGATCCAAATGGGCTTCAGTTGCAGCTCTGCCGATCATGTGCCCACTGCAGCCCCCGAGGTAGTAAAACTACAATAATATCAGCCTGTCTGGGTGCGTTAAGGGACAGGCAGTGACAGACGGCTCCTTTTCTCATGGTCCACAGTAAGACAGGAATAATGAAAATCTATCTGGAGGTCATGCTTTTTCCACTGCTGCTATTTCTGTATTTCTCCTACTTGCAGATGGACATTAATCTTAATGGAGATGGTTAAAGTCCAGGACGTTGCACCGTCCTGAGCAGATGAATGTAGGATGGTCATTAGGGCTAGAAACTGTGTTAGAGCTGCCATGCCTCATTGAGGGGTTATATCAGTGCGATGGATGATTCAGACGGATGATAATATGTGGTGCTGTGATTCATTCAAACGCCCATATGTAGATATAAATTTAGATATTTTTCTGTACATATTAATTGAATTATTCACTGTTATTTTTAAGAATGTTTGTCATTTTAGATTTTGGTATCACAGTGTCCCAGATTAAGCTTAAATATTAGGGGACACAAATTTGTTTAAAGAAATAAACGAGAGATAATTTTTATTTAGTTTTTAGTGATAATCTGAAGGCAAACTGTACAGTTGACATGTAAAACTATATCACTTATTCTGTTGCAATTCTATGTTTTTGAATTAATAATATATATTTTTTCTACTAATTTGTCATATCGTCAAAAATATTGTTTGTGCAAAAATACCCATAAAATATCATGAAATTATTATCATAATATACCCACCCCTACTTAGCATAAGACTGGAGACAGTAATATCATTAACCCGGCCTCTCCAAAGCTAACAAAATCAGCCAAACTATCATCTAGAGTGCTCTAATTAACAAGTTATCTTTATTGTTTAATCGATACAAAAGCCAAAGTGTATAAATGACAAGTTGGGGTTTTTACAATGGGATATGTGCCAGACTATTTCTTGGTGGGGCACAGTTGCTGTGAGGTTGCCAGGCAACCAGCAGAGGCTCCAGGAAGTCACTGAGTCCGGCCAAGAAACAGTCCAGAAATAGTCCATATTGATCTTTTCATCTGACACCCTGCAAGACAGTAAATGTATGTATTTTTCAAAATGATGTAATTTCTTTAAGTCAAGCGTGTTGGCAAAAGAAATATCAATATATTCCAAGCGCGAGTGTGATTTTCAAAGGTGCAACCTTTAAATGTAAAAATTCCAACAGAAAGCCGTGGCACATTTCCAAAAATACTCTAGATCTCTGCTGATAAATAATAAATTGGGAGGTTGTACTATGTAGAGCAGGTTGTCATTTACTGTACTGCCAATGTGTACCACTGCATCTGCATACCATGTGTGTTATTCTGTGGGAGAAAAAAGGGGAGGTAGACTGTCAGCAAGGGGTAAATTGGAAAAAAGGAAGGCTTGCTGATTCGTTGCTTGGGAACATGTTGTGATACTGTATGCAGGTTGAATTGTTAATGGATCCAGTGAGGAGATGAATTTTTTTTCTGGTCGTCTGTCTCTCTCTCTTTTTTTCCATCCATTTTTTCTTTTTTCTTCTCCACAAAGCATCGACCATAGATGGCTTTTACAATCTGTGTGCCTTTACGGAGTGTCACCTCCTGGACTTTTTGACATTATCTCCACTTGTCTGCAGGAATAACACAACATGATGAACTTAGGACTCTGACTGTTTTTGATGCCGCACTCCCATACTCCGTAGACGACAGTTTTAAGGTCTCTCAGCACTAATACATGTGGGAAAATTCTGCTTAGGCTTTATCATTTTGAACCTTTGTCAAACTTGGACAAAGATGAAGGCATATGAGAGTAACGCACACTAAGAGTTATAGTGAGGTGCTGATCACAGGCATTAGATAGATAATAGAAAACAGGTGTCGCATACTTTGGCTCCATAAGCATTTCTTTCATTTTGATGATGGCGTTTTGGCCTTCAGGCTTTCTTCTTCCCTCAGAAGAGACATCATCATCGAAATAAAAGAAATGCATATGGAGCCAGAGTGTGCGACACTTGTTTTTTATAATCAAAGATGAAGGCATAGCCATAGAAGGGGCCAGAGTCCATCCATCCTCCTCGAAGGTCACACCATTACGTAGGTGGCCTTCCAGCTGGGACACACTGCAGAGTCCTTCTTTTAATTATAAGAAAACCCAACTGGTGTTAAGGACTCAGGCTTTTCGTATGTGGGGGTGCATGTTCTACCAAGTGAAGCTACTCAGGTGCCCCAGTTTAGTTTTTTTATGAGCAAAAAAACAAAACAAAAAATACTGACACTATTTCTAGCATTGTAGTGCTGGTTGCAGATTTTCAAATGTGAGGATTTGTTGCTTGTCTTTGTCATCACATCGTCACACAATGTGTGTGTGACGTAAATTGAATATCTTTAATTGTGGGACTTTCTGTCAGATGAAACGACATTTTTACGTCACCTTAGGCTTTGGGAAATTCTGTCCAAAAAATGAATGGTTGTACACCATTTTCCTTATTAAACAGAGAATTACAACCATGCATTTTACAAATTTAAGTTTCTCTCTTTCACTGAACTACAACAGGCCTCATTAACTCTTCATCCAAACAAAATAAAACTTACCACAACCATCTTGGTAAGACTTATTAGTCCTTTTGTCAGGTAGTCCACTGTTCCTATAACCACCAACTCTGGTTTGTTTGAAGTAAATCCTTAATGACTGAGTTAGATGTAAATATATACAGTTTCCCTGCAGCCTCTCTGCTGTTGCGGGCATGATACTAGCCAACTGTTTACAGTCAGTCCTGTAACGTTTATCTCCACCTCTTGCAATCTGCTTAGCTGGCGCTCGCACCACATTGACCTCTGGTGGCAAGTGATGTGCACTACATTCAAAACATCTTCATCACAGCCTCTCTAGTATGAGGTTAACAGAAAGAGGAGGTCTTTATCTTTCACGGTATTGAAAATCATACCGTCAGGATTTCTGAATACCCTGGTATACCGTAAGCGATATTGAATGTAAGAGTGACTGAATATATTGAACAGCTGATGGACAGCTAAAAAGTGAATGAGGCTGCGAAGGTGGTCTGAGAAGTTTTTGTAGACATTTGATCCTTTTAATGTGGTGAAACTTGTCACTGTTGAAATCCATTGTAAGCAAGTCTAGGTTGTTGTGTTCCTTGAAGGACACAGCTAAAACCTTAAAAAATAACTCAAGGGAGAACTACGCCAATATTCAGAATTTAATACACATTATTCCTATGGTCTAAGAGAGTCCAAAAATATGAGTAAGCATGGACAGCTCTCTCCTAAATTCCAAAACAATAGTGCTAAAACTCAAATTTGTTTTGTCACAGGGTATTTAGTCTGGAGCTTGTCCACAGACAATGAATCAGAAAAGATGTTTTACTGAGAGCACCCAGAGGAATGTACTGAGTACATGGGTACATGTCCTGTTTCAGAGCTGAGAACACTACAACAGAATAAAGCTCATTTAGGTTTTAAAAAGAAAACAAATATTCAGTGGGTCCATAAAATCAGGCTCAGCTTAAGAGTATATCTTTAATGACATCACAGGTTTGACACTTCTCTGGTTTCTGGCTTTGAGAGAGAGGGGAGCTCATCTTCACACATATTGATTGAACTTCCCTAAGCCATGGATATAACATACTGGAATTTGTGGTTTAGGTGGTGTTCTCCTTTAAATTCAGCCATCACCTCAAAGGCTGAGTGTTTGATGCTCTAGACTGATTTTTTTTTGTTGGACTGAAGACAGTGATACACTTTTGAAACTTCAGTCATTGTTTAGTACCACAGCAGATTCTGTTTCCCATTAATATGTGTTATGGCCTGTGAACACATCTGGATTCAAATACACCCTTTCATATTTCCTGTTTGAATAACTCTGCTCTGTTGCAGCCGTCATTTTGGAGAATAATTCATTTTGACAGCAGTTGTGATTGCACAGCTGGCACCACACTGAGCACACACTGACTGACACTGGCACTCTTCTGTCTACACTGCTGCAAAATAGCTGTGCTGGCAGTGAATCAGAATAATTATTTATTTAACATATAAAATTAAAAAAATTGGTCTGCCACCATGCTTCATTATGTGGCTCAAGGGCTTGTGGGTAATTACTGCCACACTGTGCTTTTGGCGCCTCCAGGAAACAATATGTTATCTGTCCCACTTGGACACTCTCTTGGTCATGCAAACAAACCGTGCTGCAGATGTAGCCGAAACACACAGCTGTGAGTAAAGTTAAAATTCATCAGAGGATTAAGTTCTTCTGGGATTTGTGGTAATTATGTGACTATTTAAATGTGAAACAAATATGCATACAAAACATTTATTTTGCTAAATGGGTAGAGCAACCCGTGAAACAGCTGGAATATTTGACAATAAACAAGCAAGTAATTTAACAAATAGGTCAGATTGTAGTTGTTTTATGTTCACAAGTATTCGAGTCAACAAGTTATTGTCATGCACCTAAAATTACTCCAGAAACCTCAATGAATAATTGATGTCTCATTAGAAACTGATGACAGGGGAGATAGTAGGCTCCTAAAATAACACCTTACATTCAAATGAGAGACTAAACTTAAGCTGCTCTGCAATTAAATACAAGTCTGAGTTTGATAATGAAATGTGTCCAGAGACAGATCACTTCCAGCAAGCCCTGGAGACACACGGCCTCTGACTAGTGTGTGTGTGTGTATACTGCCCCGTTTTATAAAGATGTGGTCGAGTAAGTCCTGTCTTTGTGTGTGTCTGTGTGTGTCTGTGTGTCTGTGTGCGTAGGAAGGAGGGTCTTTCCTTTGACTGTGAAAATAATTACTTGCTTGTTAAAGAGGGCAACTGAGGGCATCCACAGTAAGTGATGTTAAAAGATGAAAAAGGGAAAGTGTTTTATGCAGGGAAAATGAGAAGCTGAGAGATACAGATTCAAAAAAGGAATAAAGCAGAGACTGAAAGAGGGACGTTGCTTTGGAGAATTGTAAAGAGACTTTCTGTGTTTTGGACAAAACATATAAGGCATGTTTTTTGGCATGATGGTGAAAAGAGTTCATGATCGAATTCACCAGGCATCTGAGGGTGGGAGGCTTTGAGAGAAAGAGAGAGAAAGAGTTTAAGAAAAGCAAGATTTAGAGTCCACAGCCATGCCAGTGACTCTGTGAAGCTGTACTTCTACACAGCGGAGATTTGAGCTCACAGTGCAGTGCTATCATGCTGATTTTCAACAAGTATAATGTCATCAATTTCACTTTGTTTTTCATGTTTACATGCTAACATCTGTCAATTCACTCTAAACACACAGTACAGTATTAGGCTGATGTGAATGTTTTGGTTCTGCAGGTATTTTGTCATAAGTGTTAGTCAAAATGAAAATTTGATCCAATATTTGTGCCTCAGTGGATGGATCGATCACCAGTTATTACAGTTCAACTGACATGAATGTCCGTCCATGAATGTACTTATTTTAATGACAATCCATTCAATGGTAGTGTCACTCAAAACCACAAATGTGAAACCAAAGTCAGCACAGTTATTGGAGTTTATTTCATTGCGGATATCTGGACCAAAATTCAATGAAATCCGTCTGATAGTTGTTAAGACAATTCACTCAAAATACTGTGGCACCCCTAGAAATTTTTCAAAGGAGCGACACAATGGTTTGAGTTGAAGGTGTGAGAAAGAATAGTCTCAGTAACATTGTTAACACTGTGCTACATTACAGAGA
>JAPZEB010000023.1:23880817-23892492 GCA_029783705.1 Chaetodon striatus
TATGCAGCATATGCCTCATAATAATCTCTATGGTGGTTGTCTGCGTGAGAGAGGGTGTGGAATAGTGACGGGGCAGCTGGCACGATGCTGTTTGTCATGCATGAATATGAAATATGCCGAGAAAAATGAATCAAACATCGCTGCTTCTTTTTAGCGCAATTTAATGTTGCTGAATAGTTTCAAGTTCACATACTTGTCCTTCTTAGAAAACCATACATCCCATTAGGGAGCCGACAAACATTCTGAGTACTTTCATCATTTTTCATCATCCACATATCCATGGAATAACATGCGCTGGACTCTTGACCTTCATATCGTGCTGAATATTTTATATCACATAGCTCTTTCTTGTCAGTGTGTGAAGAATTAATTCTAGTTTTTCCTCAGGGTGTTCATCTGGGAGGATGGGAGCCTGGAGATCCTCAACGTGACGCGAGCAGATGAAGGCAGATACACTTGCTTCGCTGAGAACGACCGAGGCAAAGCCAACAGCACGGGCTCTCTGTTGGTTACAGGCAAGTTCCAGCTAATGAAAAATGCTTAACTGATAACTCTTTTTGTGTAATGTCTCCAGGAAAGTTTGTGCTGCTTTGACTGATGTTAACCTTTGCTGGCAATCATTCCCGTCACTCTTAGTCCCACCAAACAGTCCTGTCCTCCAAATGTCTGCTGTTGAATTATGGTCCTCTGAGCAGAGTGACAGCGTACAGGCTACTGGTGGATATTCAGTCATTCCCCAAGGACAGAGGCGAGAGGGGATTGCTTTAGATCAGATGTGATGAGACAAGGGCTTCATCCTCACACTGCTCAAAAAGACATGAGTGGAGGACTTGAGTTATAAAGTTGTTGAGACAGTTTGATTGAATAGTGAATAACATTGATATTATATATATAAATTGTTTTTACTCGTGATTTCTTGTCTTTAGACGCGTAATCTTAGCTGTCAAACATTTTTAGCCTTGTACAGTTGAGCTCCAGGGGTGCTGGATGTGCAGCTCTTTTCTGCCCTCTTCTGGACATTTGTGCACATTGAACAATTCTATCCATTTCATATTATTCAGTTACTTATTTTTTTTTAATCTTTAATTTGAGTTTTCCATTCAGAGTAAAAGGTACCAAGTTACAGGTGACATCTCTCACAATGAAGCCCCTCCCCATTCCCACCTCCCATCCGTTTCAAGGCCAACACACGTAAATACATGTGCATTAAATGATCTTAAATAGACTGTACATTCTAAGACAAACAAATGAAGAAACAATAAACAAAACAAGATGTGAGTTTGTAGATTGGTCAGACTGTGAATTATCTTCAGCAATGTGGTTATGGTAGTTAAAGGGCACCAGGTTATTTTGCTATTGCAAGAGGAGGTTTAGTTCAAGCAAAGGTACAGCTTTACATATTGTATAAAAAAGGACTGTATAAACCTTTTTCTGAGATCTTTGTACTGAATGTAAGAGTCGTCATCATCTCTCTATTCTGCCCTCTGCATGTGCTGTTTCATTTTCACGCCGTACTGCACAGACAAGTTTACTTAAAAGCCCAATTCATACACATCTGCATTTCGGAGTGCTTAACAATGAGCAGTTAAAAGAATCATAGACAAATCTGACAGTTAAAAGAAGACATGAAAATAAAAGATTAGAAAAGAAAAGAGTGCATTAGATCAGCTGAAAGAACATTAAGTAGGGACATTCAAGCAGTTAACAAAAAGCATCTGAAAGCAGTTTGATTTGGAAGTCTGGCTACAATTGATACAATCAGGAAGTTGGTTCCAGCAAACAGTAGCGGCTAAAAGCTGCTCACCATGTTTAGTTCTGACAGTAGGTATTACCATCTGACTTTTTTTTTATCCTTTAATCCCATTGAGTTACAAGATCTCTTCCTCCAGGGAGTCCTGATCAGGACAACAGCATAATTAGTTTAACATAAAAAAAAACAAAACAATTCCACATAGTAGAGCAAAAAGTAACATAGAGGAAAAAAAAAAGGGAGGCATACAGGCCATACCAGAGATATCCATACACACTCCACCGAAGTCAACATGTCTTCCTCTTTGAATACTTAAAAAGTATTTAAAGCGGGGAGTACATCCAACGTAATGTTAGAGCTCATTCCATGCCCAGGGTGCATTAAAAGAGAAAGCAGTTGTACCTGCTCTGAACACACCCTGGGGACATTTAGAAGAATCAGATTTGTAGATTGAGTGCTATCATCTCTAGTATAAAAAGATGAAAGGTTCGAGATATGGATAGGTAGCTTACCTGATAATAAATGGTAATAAATAGCACAATGTGCATTTCCCCTCTGGTACAGAGAGAACCATCCTACAGATTCATATAAAATGCAGTGGTGAGTGTTTGAGCCTGCCTTTGTAACAAAACATAAGGCAGCATGATATGCAGGATCCAGAATGAGGTTGTGTGCATGTAAATCACACCGCAAGAGTTTAATACAGATAGAAATGAGCTTTGTGAAATTTTCCCTCCGGTCGGAAATGGAAAGCTTAAAAAAAGACCAGTTTTGGTCTAAGCTTTCATAATACAGTATCAATATGCACATTAAAAGTCAGCTCGTCATCAACCTTCATGCCCAGATATTTGTAAGAAGTGACTTCCTCTATATATGTATCATCTAATGTCTAAATGTCAGGATCAGCTGCCTTAGGGTGGAGCGGGTGAAAGTTGATCTGAGAGGTCTAACAGGTGTGTACTGCTGAAACATCTGAGAGGTATTTTGGCCCTGCCTCATTTAGTGATTAGCAGACAAGCAGCAGTGCTTTAAAATCAATTCTGTGACTGACCAGAAGCCAGTGTAAAGACTAAGGCATCAGAGGAATATGGTCAGATATTTTGGTTTTTGTGGGAACTCTAGCAGCTGCATTTTGTACAAACTGAAGCAGTTTGACGGTGTTTGATGATTTTAGGAAGGCCTGCAAAAAGACTGGTACAGTAGTCAACCCAGCTGGGTATAAAAGCATGAATGAGTTTTTCTTAAGCATGTTTTGAAATATTGGTTATGTTTTTGAGATGATAAAAAGCTGGTTTAGCTATTGCTTTCACCAGTTTTTCTTAAACACAATGCAATTAAGACACCATGCAGGGTTTTTAACAATGTCCTTCGCTTTCAGTCCTTTTGTTCAAGATGAGTGATGATCTTAAGTCTTCAGTTTTGTTCTTATTCCATTTTACTGTAGCTCTGTCTCTGTGAATGCTTAAGATTGCCTTTTTACTGAAGTCATGTACCTGTTATTTTCATCAGTTGCGACTGGACTGATCTCTCATCCTCACTTATTCCCTCACCCTCTTGTGTTTTCCCCCAGAGTCCACAAAGATCACCTTGGCACCGTCCAATGCTGACGTTAAAGTGGGAGAGAACAGCGGGATGCAGTGCGCTGCATCACATGACCCCTCTCTGGACATCACCTTTATCTGGTCCCTGGACGGCCGGGTCATTGACCTACACAAGGAGAGCCAACATTATGAACGCACCCTGGTGAGACATCATGTTGTTTGACTAAGTGTTTTAAAGATAAATGAACATAAATTATCACAGTTTAGCTTCACAGCCCCAACTTTGCCCCCAACCGCAACATCTCAGCTCTAGCCTGGAGCTCATCCACGTCAAAGGTCGGGTTCAGGTTTTTATTGGAATACCTGAAATGGAAAAGTACAGCCTGTTTTAAATGAATATGACTCTAAAAGCCATTTCACATTCCTTCCCTGAGTGGAATAGTGCATTATATATCAGTTTAATAGCAATTTCTGCTAACATCCATTATTGTTGACGTGACCTACTCTCTGTCTTAGTGCAGCTCTAACCATAAGTTAGCGGTTAGCATTTCTCGTTTGTCACTCTGCCCACTAGGCAAACACTATTATGATTTTGATTGATGATACCCCATTTTTGTACACAAGGAGGACTTTCCCCTCGTAAAAATGGGGTCCAGTTCCACTTAATACTGTTTGTGTGGTATTAGGATAAGCCAGTTTGACTCTGAAACAGTGAGTTCAATGCAGTCATGTATTTTCATAGTACATTTTTGTGATGGTTTTACTTTTCTACTGTGAGAGTTGTGTCTAGAGCAAATACTGAGTGTGGAGCTTGACATTTCTTCATAGGAAGAGAGCTGCAGCCCTTTAGCTAAAGTCCATGTCCAGTTCTTCTAATTGGGCGCTCAGGTTGACTTTCTCTACCTCTCTGGTCTTGCAGGGTTACTTTAGTGACTAAAATAATAGGCCCTATTTAAACGATCTAAAGTGGAGTCTAAAGTGCATGGCACCAGTGCAGTTAGGGGGTGTCCGACTCCACTTTTGCCAGTTAAACGGTGCACAATCTGGATGGAAAGTAAGGCACAAGGGTGGGTTGTATTTAGTCCCTTAGCTAATCCTAGGTGTGTTTGGTGCGTGACATGAATTTGGCCGATCAGTTTGTCATCTTCCATTTACTTAAAAAGCCAGGTGTGCCTTCAGCTGGTGCGCTGCTATTTACATGGCTGATTCTTCAAATTGGAGAAGCGAGCAGTTTTCTGCTGGGACTAATGCAGTAAGAGCTGTGATGTCACTGCAGCACATATAGTGACACATTTAAGTAGCAAAACTAAAAACTGCAGTTATAAATTTGACAGAGGAAACAGAACTTAACTTTTAGCTTCTGACATAATAAATTGAGTTAAGTGTTAAGTGCTCCTCATATATAAATGCACACAGCGTCTCTCTTTATGGAAAGTTGGACAGCAGCTCTGCTCTGCTCTCTGGTCTGCTCATATTTTAAAGAATGTGATATATATTATCCTCATTAATAATGTTTTATTTCACCCAACTACAACCCATCCAAGTGTCTCTGTGTATGGAACAAGCAGAGTGTGCAGACGTTGTGAATCCACCTATGTAGTCACATTTTACTATCTGAATAATGCAGCCTTTAAGTGGCAGGAAAATACCCCGCCACTACTTTTAAAGATTAGTTTTAGGGCTTTTTGCCTTTATTATTGTGAAGCTGATGAGTGACAGAAAAGGAGGGAGAGACTGGGGAATGACACGCAGCAAAGGGCCATGGGTCGTAATCAATCCCAGGCTGCTGCAAAGGACTCAGCCTATGTGGGGTGTACACTCTACCAGGTAAGCTAGAGGTCGCCCCACCACCACTGACATTAGACCTGGTTTTTATTGGTCAATGGCACACTCGCTTTCTGCTGCCTCAAAGCAGCAATACATCAACAATGCGCCTGGCCACACCTCATTTTAAGATAGGGCCCAAAATCTCCTTTTCAGTATTTCAAGATGAGTTTTCAGGCTAAGTAAAAAAATATCTAAAATAATAATTTTGCTTTAACAAGCACACAGTGGGAAAGTTTCATCTCATGATGTATGATGTTCTGCTCACTCCTCAATTAACTGTCTGCTGTGTTGTTTTGTTCAGAATGGAAGCTCAAACGGCGAGCTGCTCATTAAGAACGTCCAGCTGAAGCATTCTGGACGCTACACCTGCACTGCACAGACCCCCATTGACAATGTCACCGCCTCGGCCCACCTGGTTGTCAGAGGTGAGTCACGAGTAGTGCAATTACACATATGCAGACAGCCATGTATTTGCCATGTCGTGAGGACAGTCAGTTTCTGACAAGGAGCAATGGGATTCAGCATGAACACAGTATTCACTGATTTACATGAGATATTTCTGCATTTTGTCTGTTCTCTTCTCGCAGGTTTCAAGCGGATTTTTTGGGTACTGTCAATCAAATCTGATCAACTACACCCACACAGTCCTAATGAAGCAGCTTAGCTGAGTTTTTGGGTGTTAAACTCTTTATAAATAATACCTAAGTGCAAAGATGTTTTTCAAACTTTGACGATTGCTAATTTATGAATATTTAATGTTGTAGAGAATTTATTTTAAGATTTGAAGCCAGATTTTCAGGAGGTTTAATTCCATAGAGCCTATTAAACTGAACACAAGATAAAAGAAATTCACACTTCATCAGACACATATTCCTAAACTACTCATTAAAATTTTTCCTCAACTCTAATTGTCAGACCCAGCGTGCGAAAAAAGAAAGAAGCGACACAGAGAGAGAGCCCAAGTGCTGTATCCAGTGCATGTGTAAAGAGAAGTAAATTTCTCCGTCAGACCATAGCCATTTTCGCCAGATATTCTGTTGACCCCAAGACCCCATGTGGAGGAAAACGAGAGAGAAAGGGCGGGGGAGAAAAAAAAACTAGGGAAGGACTTTGTGTCTTCATGCAGGAGAGACGGAGACACACACAGGAAGCACTCACTATCTACCACCACCACCCAGACAAGCTGTCTGCTCAAAGATGCATTTAGATACCAATAACTTGCAATGACTGCCCAATACAGCCTTTCCATGGGTGCAAATAATAGGTCAACTTAAACATATCTGCTGCTGGTGCCTTACCTCTAGATTATATTCTTCAGCTACAGTGTGTGTTGGCAAAACTTTATGTACAGCCAGGCAAACTTGGAAAATATCTTGTTGCAGGAAAGTTTTCGTGAGTTGTTGCTTTGGTTTCTTTATTAGAAACAGTATATTTGAGAAAACTTAATGGAGCAATGCTTTGAGACGTGTTTTGAATAGAGTGTCAGATCCCACTTGTCATGATTATAATTGAATAATGAAGGCTTTTCATAGAGTAGTGAGGGCGGTTGGCGATACAGCAACTCAAATGTTTATGGTTGTTAGTTGTGTGATGCCATGTGATGAGTATTTGATGACTAAAGCGTGTAGAACATCATAGATTTCTATCTCTCACCACAATATTTTGATAAGGCGAGCTGCTGATTTCTGCGCTTGTTCTTCCACCCACATACAGATATCAACACGCACAACATAAACACTGCCACTCTTCCACAGTGCTTTGTCTGTCATTTACTGTATTTCACCTCCCGGATGAATCATCAGGCTTTGTTTTCACCCTCCACTTCCTGATGAGTGAGAGCTTGCCTTACAGCCCTCCCCTCGGGTCTTGAAACAGGCCCAGTGTTGGCGGACAAAGGGTCTCTTCAGATAGGAACCCAAGAACTCTAGCAGTGATCTGGTTGCCAGTGATCCCTGTTGTGCCCTGGGTGTGCTGCCACCGCTGCTGCTTTCTGAGCAGGTGTTGACAGATTGCCAGGTGAACGCACAGCAGCTGACTGTAACGTTTCCCAGAGTGGAACCAAAACACAGGCCCTGGGCCGCTCCTAATGGAGTGCCAAATGCCAGCAGTCCGGGGCGCAGCGAGAGAGAGATGAAAGACAGCCATTTATCACGGCAGATGAGGAAGCAGATCTGCTTCAGGAGATTGTCCCGAGCTAAAAACACAGCTCTGCACCTGTAGCTTGTTATTAGTAGGGATTTGAGATAGGTTGAGGAGCTGTTTTCATATGACGGGTGCGCATGTTTTCGTAGCGTAATGTTACAGTCCTGCCTGGAACGGTGTTGAAATGTGCTGTGTTAATGTAATTGTCTGTGAATTAGGAAAACTTTTCAGAGACTTGATTAAATTTGGTTCGGGGGATACAGTATGCCAGTTTGTAGAGAAGCACTGCCTGATATCACACAGCATTTCTAACTTGTTACACGCCATTTACAGGTTCAGTCTGATGTTGCGTCCACTCTGATCGATTTCTTTTTTCCTGACCAGTCACTAGAAACCAACATATCCGCCTGAGTCTAATGTCATTTTAAGTCAACGCTAATGCGTAGTCATGTCAGTGCACCTGTTTTGTCAGGGTTTTAAGACTTGAGCAGAGCAAAGTAAAACAAACTACTACTAGATTTTGATGAAGAACAGCCGCAGTAGCAGCGTCTAATTTGTCTACAGTGCCTGCCATTGTTATTCTTCCTCATTGATCCCTGCATACCACATGACAAAAGCTTGACAACAGTGTTAGTGCCCCCCCGCGTGGTGCTCACAGGTCATTTTTTATTTCAACCGCAAAACTGCATTTTCATGTCACGCCGCCAGACTAATCACTTGACTTGAACTTGGTAAACTGGGCAGATTCAAAGGTCTGGCCCCAGGCAACAGAAGCTTATGAGTTTGAATACATTGTGTTAAGCATCCATATGACGCAGTGTTGTACCGACATTTAAAATCTGTACAATATTTCATCCCTCACATTGAATTGTAAAAAACTGTAGATATGTCACTTCTCTGCCTTCTCTCCTGACTCGTGGAGGAGAGAGGAAGCTTAAGGGCTGTCCAGCTTTGGCTGTCTAATCGCCTTACTTGTCTCAGCTCATATTCATGACTTGGAAAAAGTAAATCCTGGCTGATTTCTGAGGCTGTGGGCTGGGAGGCTAACCTTGACACAGTCTGGGTTTTCTATTAGGCCATTTTTATGTTCCAGAGGAAGAATTGAGAGGAGCAGGAGGACCAAGAGAAACACTGGATTCAAAAGCTTTCGCCTAAGCTTTAGTTCATATATGTCAATGGGCTTTAAGCTCTAATGCCTTAATCCATCAGTCTTTGCTGATGTCTTTTAAAGAAGACACTAAAAAGAGAGAAATGTAGGGGCTTTGATGTGCTGTGTTTCATATGCATCAAACAGTGGTCTTTCTGAAGACTGGTGGTGGAGTATAAAGTTGTTAAACGTCTGAGGACTGCGGCACAGAATTTCCCAATGAGCTTGAATAGAGATAAAGCTTTTTCAATAACACTGTACCCTCTTTCTGTCTGTCTGCAATTCACGGGCAAGTAGGACATTCACTGTCTGCCTGAGGGACAAGTCAAAGTGGGCTCTTGTGGGGATTTTAACTTGTGAAGGCTAAGGGACAGTGTCAGTAATCTCAACACGGCTGCACGGCCACACTTGCATTCATCATCCATCAAACAAAACTTTCAAGTTGTCTCTTTTTCTCTCCTTTACCCCAGGTCCCCCCGGTGCCCCAGGTGGGGTGCGAGTGGTGAACAAAACTGACAAGAGCGTAACATTGCAGTGGAGCCGCGGAGCAGACAACCACAACCCCATCTCCAAATATACCATCCAGTACAGGAACTCCTTCTCAGGGGAAGTCTGGAAGAATGCCACTACATGTGAGAACTCCAGCACACTCGTTGGTCAAATAAACAGTGCTGCTTTAATGCTGAGCTGGCTATGGTGTTATGATAATTTGGGCCATGGCACGTAGTGATGTTGTAGGCCTACATGGTGGTTAATGTCTCTTAAAGATGGCTAAAATATAATTTAGTCATGCCTCAAAGACTTAAAATATAGGAATGTATTCCAAAAGTGGAACTTCATTGTTGTTTTAAGTATATTTTTGTTAAAATGTGGGAAAGCACAACCTGTGCTGTGTAGTGTTTTAACACATCATGCTGTAGCCCTGATATTTTGGCCCTGTATAATAAAATCTGTGCTTTTTCTCTCTAGCTCCTGCAGATGTAGAGGGGAATGCAGAGGTGGCCACAGTGGTGGATTTGTTCCCCTGGGTAGAATATGAGTTCAGGGTTATTGCGACCAGCACTCTGGGGACAGGAGAGCCAAGCAGCGCGTCCCCTAAAGAAAAAACCCTGGACGCAAGTAAGATCATGTCCTGAGTTTGGTCTTACGTTTGGTACATAGACTTACTGTATGAAGACTCAGAATAACTTTAAAGGTCATGTGGAAATGTGGTCATACAGTCCAGCTTTCCATTCTGACATTTATTCTTCATCATTCTATTATAGCACTGTTTACTTATGCTAAGTATCGCTGTAGAAGTGAGTCAGCACAAATCCCATCAGTCCGTACTTCCTACAGCAGCAGCATGCTGCCAAACTCACCACACAAACCTCTACAAATGAGCACTTTGCTGAAACTGTACACTGAAATTCAATTATAAAATGGAAATCACAGGCCTACAGTTACCTCTTTTAAAAAAATAATCATCATTTCAGAGCGAGCTACGAGACTCGAGGCAAAACAAGAGAACTTTTGCCTCTCTGTCTCCGCCAGTGGCAAAGTTCCCACATTGACATTAAGGTGTTGCATTTGGCACAGGTCGAGGCATTGATATTGTGTTTGCAGAGGAAGGATGTTTCAGTGCTGCTGCCAGGGGTAGGTTACAGCCTGTGTGGGTTGGCGTTGTTTGTGTGGATTCTTAGCATGTGGGCTCAGAGTTTTGCTGTTGCTGTCTTATTGTAGTTCCTGTGGTGGCGCCCTCGGATGTCGGCGGCGGTGGAGGGGCGAGCAGAGAACTGACCATCACGTGGACGGTAGGTTTGGACTTCCCAGTGGACACAAGAGTCAAAAGGGTCATATGTAAAAGCTCACATTAAGGAGACAGGCTGCTTTTATCTCACCTTAAAGGAATAGTTCAGTCTTTTAAAGTGGGGTTAAATAATAGATTTCAGTCAGAACACCCTCAGTTTTGAGAAGTGGGCTGGAGCCCGACATGGAAGCTAAGCTGCTATGAACAGGGGATCAGCAACAAAACATATTTTAGCCACAAGTAATATTCTCACATCTATTTTCCATCTTAAACAGAGCAATACAGGTACACACCTTTTGAATTCTGGTTTCTCTTGGACTCGGACCTGAGACTGGCTTATTTGTCTCGTTAACTTGCACTTCATTCAAACTTGACCGAGACCAAACTTCCCCAAACTGTCTTGGCTACTCCTGTTACTCATCCAGTTAGTTAGTCCTCTGGTTTGGTCAAAATAAACTATTAATTCACCCCCCACAGTTTCTCTCGGTTGTTATGGGCTGGCTGTTTATGGCCCTGTGTGCGGCATGGGTGCCGAAAAAAACAATCAGCCTATGCGTTATTCTTCCACCCCTTGGAGTTGCAGTGTCTTTTAGCTCAGCTGCCTGCTCTACCAGTAGAAACCGGAGACTGACCTCTGCTGGTATGTGCCCTGGTATACCTTAATACCGTGATACCACCCAAGGTTGTTAGCCACCTAAAAAAGGCACACCTAAAGAAATCAATATCAGTTTAAGTCTACACTATATTTTGAATATTTTCACACCTTTACCTTACTGTCAGATAGTGATCTTGACAGGCTACTAAAGCCATTACATCTACTTCAGTTCCTCGTCGAAGCCAGACTCTATCGAGAAAAACAGAGATTTAACAAAGCTGAACACAGGAACTGCTGGTTATTGGAACCGAGATCAGATATTTTGGTTGTGTTATTGTGTGACTTTGGTGTTTTAAAGAGTTAGCTCAGATTCACAAAGTCACATACTCACATAAACAAACTAACTGATTGAGGCAGCAGTAGACCAGCAGCTCCTGTATTCAGCAGGACAGAGTTACTGTTTCTGTAAATAGAGTCTGGAGGCTTTAAAGAGAGCGTAGATGGCGAACTGAAGCCGTCAACGCTTTCCCTGTCAGAGAGGGCTGTCTGTGGCAAGGTAAAGTGGTGAAAATACTCTCAATGTAGCATAAAGTGATAGTGATTTCTTTCTGTTTAGGTCTTTAGGTCTCTATTTAGGTTGCTAAAACATGTTTTGTTGTTGCCCCCATCCACAGCTGTACATTGCTTAGCTTCCGTGTTGGCACTCCTGCGGCTTCTCCAAACTGTGGGCATGCCAGCAGACATCTACTGTAGGTAATACACTGACTATGGAAAAATACCCCATACAACCCAACTTAAAAAAAAATCCAAACTATTCCTTTTTAAGCTAATTTTAAGTAATGGAAAATATTTTCTATTTCCAATCATGATGATAACCCTTATTG
>JAPZEB010000023.1:23916389-23927106 GCA_029783705.1 Chaetodon striatus
ATTATTCAACGCCTCTTTAGCAGCATTTAGACTTCTTGTTTAATGTCTTACTCCTGCTTATCTCTACGCATATTTACAGGATTTTATTTGGTTTCATAGGTGTTGGTTTGGCAAACAAGATGTTTTTCCAAAGCCCCTGGCAAGTGCCCGTGTTTGCTAATAAGGCAGATATTGAGATTAGGATATTCCAGATTCCAAGGTTGTGGATTTGACTGCGGAGTAAATCATGCACCTCTTGTGGGTTTTGTCCTCGGCTGTGAACGTCTGTTTGTGTGTCTTCGCATGTATTTACTCAAGCAGTCCGGGTCTGTTGTTTTAGGCAGGAGGTGTGAAAAAGAAAACTGTTCCGCAAAAGACCACCGCGCTCGTAAAAGAGGAGCACTCTGGGTAAATTTGTCCCTACCTGCTGAAAGGCTTCTTTTGAATGTCGGTGGGATGTTGGTTAGTTTGGTCTGCGGGAGGTTGGAGAGTAAATCATCATGACTTGAACTTAGATGAACTGTTATGATTTTGACACTTTGATGGCAGTTTATATTCCTGACTAGATACACTGATGAAAACATCTCCAGGGTGGAATATAAAGCCAGATTACGTGGCAGCAGCCTAGACATCAGAAGAAAATGTTGGTATTGTACAGTACGTTCCTGCAAACCATGAAAACATTACATTTGTATGTTTCACGTGTATCATATCAAAGTTTCCTGTGTGACATAGTATATGAGCTTGTCATCAGAAAGGGGGAGGTGATGGTGGATGGCTTGACAGCCAGGTGAGTTGCCTGCCAAGCTGCAGACCACTGTTGGAATCAACAAACAACAAAACTGGATGTGATTTAGTGAGTCATTGCTGTGTTTTCAGTGGTTTTTTAACCCATCGCTGTTTTTCTAGAGGAGATAGTGCCATGAAAAGAGGTTGTTTTTTTACAAACATGTGATTGTATCACCAAAGCTAAAAGTTTAACAACAGAGTCGAGCCTTTTAAAAGCTGATGTTGGATGATAGCTGCTGCTGCTAATTAGCTTGTGCTAACACTCTGGAGACGGTCCTTCTGCACTGTGTCTAACATTTGTCAGGCAGTTGGAGATCAGACCCTCAGCACAATCCCGTTGTCTTCCTCTGGAACTGTGAAAGACGTCTACACTGCGACATGTTTTGCCCTGTAGACAGCTGTGTTTATTGGCAGCTCGCAAAAATTTTAAAGGTACATGTACCACCACCTGCTGTGTCAGGTGTGTAGATGCTGCCTTTGTCAAGTCAATAGAAGTGGTTTGGCCTCGTATTATTATTTATTATTATTTATTATTTATTATGGATTTAAACTAGGGATCAGCAACCTTTAGTACCTAAAGAGCCATTTTTAATCAAGCCACAAAACAAATTTGAATCTCGTAATGAAGGTAGCACAGCCTACAATGTCTAAATTTAGCATTCATGAATATGTTTTACCACAAAGTTGCTACTCTGCAGTGGGCTATTTTGATTATTTGGTACTTTAATTTTGCATTATTGGTGATGAAAACAAACACCTCTGTCCACGCACTGTTAGATTGTCTGTCTGTTATTCACTGAGACTTTTCCATTTTTTGGATTTTGAATCCACAGCTAGCCATGTCAGGGAAACTCAAGACAAACCAACGCTATTGAGGTTCATCAAAATTTAAGAGTTTAGGCTACACACTTTTACAATTAGAGAATGTAAGAATTTCTTTAAGACTACAACAGTGATGCATAAAAATGTAAATGTGAAAGAAGAAACATTTTTCATTTCCATATGATTTTCTTTGTCAGAGCTACAAGGAGCCACTGAGGAGGGGCTAAAGAGCTGCGGATTGCCTACCTCCGATTTAAACTGTTACTGTAACTTGACTGGTTGGCGGGGAACTGTGGTTGGTGGCTGACATTTTGTAGACCAAATTATTAATTTAATTGTTCAGAAAATAGTCAGATTAATTGATAATAAGAATAATTGTTAATTGCAGCCCATGCAGACATTAACACTCTGAGCATTTGATAAAATGCAGTGACTGTATGGTCTTTGGTGAAGTACTTGTGTTCATACACGTGCGCCTGCTTCTTTGTTACAATATGGTCCAAGTATCAACTTTTCTCTCTACCTGCGGACCTGCATACTTTTCCCTCAGGGACAAGGTTTGAGTAAATGTTCATGTATTTCCGCTCAGTCCTGTACTGTAGCTCTGCTCTCAGGTGTACTGCAGGAAGCACTGGGTGACGGGAGTGATTCATCATTGCAGTTACGCTACAGTAGAACGCTCGGCTGTATTCACACCTTAATGACTGTAGGCCGCTGCTCTCTGCTGCTTTTCTGTGAACTAAAGTGAGAGCCTCGACTTCAGGATTCATCAGCTAACATCTGGAAAAGAGCCTAGTGTCAAAGAGGCTGTAAACTGGGAGGCTGAACAGAAACTGATGAAGTTTCCAGGTCACTTCCTAGTGTGGTATTTTAAAGGATCCCACTGCGTGCATGTAACTGCTTATTTGTACTCAGGCACATGCACAGACAAAGGTCCATACATACATGCATAGACAGAAATTTGTAATATATATACACTGTTCCAACACACACACACACTTATACACAGCTGGCACAGATGATGTAAACCCCCTCGCCCACTTTTAACTGATGTCACGGAAAGCTCCACTGTGTTGGAGAGCTCTCGTGCAACCAAGTGCTCTCCTCTGTCTCTTGTTGTGATGAGAAAATGGCTTGTTGTGAAGTTGATTCACCAACTAAATATCTGTGGTCCAATCTAAACTCAGTCGCCCCCTCTGTTCCCATCTTTACCACCGCTGGGGGGTTTGGTTAGTCAGTGACCTGATGCCTTTTGAACTCACACGGACCTACTGATTTCCTCTAGTCCTGATAAACATGTGGTTTAACCTACAGCTGTTACAGGGAGATTACAGTGAAAGCCTCGAGTCAGCATGTACACACGTGTACACAAACAGCTGCATGTGTGCATACACACACACACACGCTCAGCAGTGGCCACTCTATCATCAGAGCTCTCAGCACAGCTTGTAATGAGTGTGTAAATGAGGTAAAGTTGTGGCCAGACCTTCCACGGTGAGAGCAAACAGCCAGTGCTCTCCTACCAAGTTAAACCCAACATGACCAGTACCAATATCACACAGGGTTATTTTCATAATCAAGTTTGTACGAAATGATTTGATGGTTAATTAAACACTTTGCCAAGAAAAAGTGTAATTTTTGATCAACCAGAGTCAATGAGAAATATGACCAGATGTCTTTAAAGCTTCTGTATGCAGATATTTTATGTAATTACAGCATGTTCTCAGGTATTGTGATGGCATGATGAAGACGGCTAGTCTCACTGTGTTTGAGTAGGATTACATAGGGCTTTTCCATTGGCACTCTTGGCCGCACCAAGTCAAACCATGCCAGTAGTGCCAAGTCGCACCTGAGATGGACCCCGAAGTCTACAGAATGATTTAAAGGGTTGTCTAAATATTTTTCAGTTCAAGAAAATGTATAAAGAAACAACTATTAGACTATATGAAGTTGTCTTGTAGAAGCTGTTCCCTTGTTGAAGGGGACATTGTGTATGGCTCTTAATTCTTCTCTGTTTATTTTTCTTCCCGACGTTACTGTAACTATTGGCTATTAACTGTAACTGACAAATCATCTTTTTCTTCCGTTTCATTTGTGTTTTGAGAGAGAGGCCGATCAAATAAGATTGTTTTCTTCTCCCTGCTCCTTTTTGGCCGTGGAATATGTAATAGAATTGTTTTGATTGTGAATTTGATTGCTGTGCATGGACATGAGTGGAGCAAAACAAAAAAACAAAACAAAAAAAGCATGCCTGACCGCCTCCAAATGGGTAGCATTGACGTCAGTTGGGCTTCGTCATGATTATATAACATCAACATTAGGGCTGTCTCAAATACCTGTTTAGGGCATCAAATCTTTGAGAAATATCCACAGTTAATCTGAGCTTTGACAGGGTAGGGGATGGGAAACAAGGGCATGAGGTGGACTTTCTGGAAACATCACTTGCCAGTCGATGCATCTAACAATGTGACGATATGCATGTAGGTCGCAGTAACATTAGCCACAGTAGCTGAAGAAAAAAAAACTTTGCAAGATGGCTAAGATGTTACTTACTTCTTCAGGTGATTTGCCAGGCTGGTTGCAGTTTCCTTTGGCATATCTGCTCTTGACTTTTTGGGGGGGTCACCCTTGCAGATTTTGAAACTAGCCCTTTATTTTTATTTATTTTTTTTTTTTTTAAAACTACCTTATCAGCATATGTAGTCACTGTCCCAGTGTCAGTAGTGCTGGACTGCTTGTCGCTGATGTTAGCTGATGTTAGCTGATGTTAGCTGAGAGCGAGTCAGAGTTTAAATGTCTTTGTCTGAGAATGACTGAAAATAATTTATGATGATGTGTGATGCATACTATTGGATCAGTATTTCTTAATTTATGAGCATTTCTGGATTTCTTGGGTAGTGTGTTTTAATACTGATTTGGCCATTGGTTACCATGGCAATGATCGAAGCCTCGAAGCATTCGGGTCAGCCCTAGTCAACATTCAGTTACGATTCAGCAACATGTTTAAACAGCCTCTGCTGCTATTGCCAGACATAACAGACACTTTATCATTTCAACTGTGTCTCAAATAAAGAGAAAAGACAAGCCCATGTGAAAAAGACAAGTGCTTGGTTTCTGGCGTGAGAAGACCGTGGAGGATGACTCTGCTGGCACAAGAAGGAATGAGCAAGCCAGAGGATATGGGCATCCAGTCCATGCTGCCACATGGACACAAAGAGTATAGAAGCAGATCAAGAGAAAGATCCTCCCCTCTGTCCCTCTCTGTCTCTCTCAAACTCGGTATAAAATCCGATCACATGGTAAAACCAGGCAGCGCTGATTGAATATAAATCAAGATTATGTCACTGTATTGCCCATTTCTCACCTACAGTGTTTTTAGAATCATATTTTAGTGCTATGTTGAGCTCTAATAGTGAGTTTGTGAACATGTAGTGGATGCCATATTGTTAACAGCACAGTGAAAACAGATGCTGAAAAAACTGAGATCAAACGGTAAAACTAGACAGCCCTGATTAAACCAGGGTTCTGTCACTGAGTTGCCTTTTTCTCACTGCAAATGTTTTTAGAAACATGTTTTAGCCCTCTGTTTAGCTGTAAGAGATGGAGATTGTTTCTTGCAAGCCGTTTCAAATGGGCATGTTCGCATTATGTCACCCACCAGCGGTGGCATTTATTGGTCTGGTGTGGCGCAGTGCATTCTGGTAGTTGTAGGTTTTCTTCCTCTAGAGCAAAAACATTCTCCTTCTCTGTTTTCTCTGCTCCTGTAGCACCAATTTCAAATGTATTTGCGTCTTTCTACTGCATGGTAATCATAGTTTTATTAAAAGACCATCTTTCCAGTGGTGAAAAAGTCACCTTCAAGTGGGTAGTCCTGCTTGGCCTGATGTACCAAGTCAAAACAAGTCAAGCCAAGTCAGCACATGTGTATGGAAAAGGGCTAATGGTAGGATTGGTTAACAGCATTCAGTGTCTTCAGCCATAGTGTCTTTTTTTGATGCTACCACTAGGATTCACTTAAGTCAGAAATGTTCAATTCCCACATGTCAAGGCTTTGAAGACACTGGTTACTGGTTCTTTTGAGGAAAAACAACACGTTATTATAATAATATCTCCTTGCATCAACAGTCTGCTTTTGTCCTGATGAATCAAAGCTTTGATTTGAATCAAAGATTTTCATTCATCGTGGTGACATACACACACATGTACATAAAACAACTTAGTGGCAGCCAGCTCTGAGCTGTCCGCACGTTTATTGTCAGTTAAGCCTGTACCCATAAAAACAGGGGCCTCATACTGTTGAATCCATTACAGATAATCTGGAGAGTTTAAAATGCCTCTGTGGATCATGTTGGGCTACACATCACGGCCTTTGTCAGAAAAGACCGTGACATTACCTTTGGCCTTTCAGTGGAAGTGCAGTATCATCAAAGCGCCATGCCTGCAGACTGTATTTACTGCACATTCATCTGCAAACTGAATTAAGGCAGCCTCTGCTTTTGTCGACAGGAGGATTAAGACTTAATTACATCTGGGCAGAGGCTGCCATATAGTCAGAGAAACAACTGTACACTGGGAGACTGGTGCAGTACATTAGGGAGGTGTTGAGGAGAGGGATAAGCCTGTGTAATATGCCAGGTGCGTCCAGGGTATTAGCAAACACTGGCACGGCACTGTGCGCCTGCCAAGACAAGGGATCAAAACAAGCCTACCCCTTTGAGTCCTCTCATTTCATCTTGAAGGCCAACACTCGCCTGTATCAGGCATTGTTGGAAGAAAACAGCACAACATTTTGTTTAAGATCTGCGAACAGTAGCAAACAAAATGCCAACACACACACACAAACACACACAGGCAGATTCTGGCAGAAATTCACTGGTTTATCAGTCAGTTACTTCTACTGGTATCTAGTCTTGCAGACAGTTTCCATTTTCTTTGTCTAGATTGGAAGATATTCATCTTAGAGATTTCTGCCTTTATCCCACTACAAAGGAGCAAATTTTGTTTGTGGTCCACACAGCACTGAAAATGACATAAAAACATAATGAGAGTTGTTTTTCCTTTGAAACATTCACAGAGCTCACTGTGAAAAGCTCTCACCAGGACAGGTTTCATAAGAACTGTTTACAGGAAGACAGTACCTGGACAAATTCAACCAAAAATGTGTACTTAGAGACCAGAAGGGATAAATAATAAAAACAAAACATTATTTGTAACTTCAGTGAACCAAACTTTTAAATAGTCATTTATGAAAAAGATGATGAAAAAGACCAATGCTGTGTTAGCAGCTCTGTGAAGCTGTTCTTTGCCACAGTGTTGCTCTGACTTAAATGATAAAACCCGCCAGAGTTGGGTCAGATTACTTTGAAATGTAGTCAGTGACCGAATACAAATGACATGGTAATGTTTTGTCTTAGTAATTAGGCATGCACTGATATGGATTTTTTCAGCCGATGCCGATAATTATTTGCTTCTCATGTCTTATAACTGATCCAATAACCGATAATTTCACATATTTGTATTTTAAAAAGAAGTGTACAGTATAACCTGTGGTTTATGTCCACCTGAGGGTAAGATGTAGTGAGAAAATATGGCTGATTTAATCTCCCAAAGCCCTGACCTAACCAAATCAAACTGTCATTGCTGTTGTCAACACAACAAAAACAAAGAACAATCCTGACTCTTCGTATGTGCCAGCATTAGGCTGTGGAAGATGGAGAGATTTTCTGGTGTATTGTCAAATGTCCTACCCTCAAAGCCCCTGCCCCCATATAACCCTACACCACAGGTGAACATAACAAATACAAGGATGTGAAAGTAAAATGACTTTTAACCGTTTGATACCTGAGCAAATTGGCTTGATTTATTTTAAAAACATGAAAAGAAGGCAATGAGAAATGAAAGAAGAAATATTTTAGAAAGAAATCACACCAATTTGCTCAGAGTTTAAGGGTTTAAATACTTGGGAAAGATGTCTGAAAACAGCATAAGAAAAGTGATGTTGCTCCAGGTTTCGAAGAGTTAATCAGTATTAAATTTATAATTAACATTAAGAGAGCGGAGATTATGAAGCCCGGTGTTACTGTGTAATTCTCTGGTGGTCTAGTTAAGTGTATAAACTGTACTGCAGGGTGGAGTCTCTACTAACAGAGACAAACACTGACAGCTGACTCACATGAACAGTTTCCGTGTTACATCAGGTGTATGAACTGTTGAGAGAGACGTGCTCCACACTGGGTTGCAGATGATACAAATAATCGCTTACTGTGGCATCACTTTGCTAGCAGTTATTAATAGTTTAACAACAGAGTCGAACATTTTAAAAGCTTGGTGTTGGATGTTAGCTGCTGATGCTAATTAGCTAATGCTAACACTATTGAGACAGTCCTTCAGCGCTGTGTCTAACCTGCTTAACAACTGCAGGAAGTTTGTCGATCTGATCTGTCTGTCCAATATTGCCATATTAAAAGTGTTAAAATAAAGGATAAAAAAGATTTCAGTATTTCTAATGCACTACAGAAAGTGAAATTACTTCCTACAAAAGAGATGATTGCACATTTATCATGTCTTATTTGTCTTTACAATTTGTTTTGTTTGACCCCTGAGCAGTCTAAATAGCAATCCTCCTCTTCCAGAAATGCTGCCTTCTAGATATTTATATTAATTCCTTATATCTGGCTCGAAGACTAATCCCATTATTCCATAATATTATTTGAACAACAGCAACATAAACTCTGAAGTCTTCCTCATCACAGTGAATGAGTGAGCTCCTTCCTGTAATAGCCAAAAGTGCTGTTTGCCCGTTCAAGCGTGACCTTTTAGGAACTAGTTGACAGCCTCAGAGTATAATTTTTGCAGCCAGATAGAGCTGTTTAATTCTTTTCCAATCATCGCCTTCATGTTATTGCTGGAACTGAGAAAGGGAGCTCTGACGGATGCATTTTTAATTAGCTAAATGGGCTTGCAGAGAAATTGAGTATGAATATTCATTGTGATCACTGTTGTCCTACAGATAGAGCCGAATTTTAATCATAATCGCTTCAATATCTTGAAAGGAATTGTTTCAGATAAATGTATTAAATGTTCATTTTCCCAGTCAGGCAGATAATTGAAATCTTAAGCATTATGCAGTCATTTCATCAGCACAGACCACATTATCTACAGTATTCATAGTGTCAGAGATCATCATGTGGGCTTATTGATATCACTGTTCACTTACAGGCACTTATGGTGAGTCTCAAATCATGTAAAAGCAAGTCTCAATTGGAGTCTGAAATGCATAAGACAAGGCTGCACATCACAAGTCAAACACACGGCTATAAAGACAACTGACACTGGAGAGGTCTTCTTTTAAAGCTGTGTTACGTATTTTTACATAACTGAGACCTCGTCCTCGCCCTCGCAGTGCATGAGCCCTACTGATTTGTCGTCATGGGAATCATTGCATGTTTGAACGCCCACAATTCAACGGCAACTGAAAAAACTAAAGCTGATACTCCAGAGCAAGTGGACCTTGGGTTTGAATTGTTTCGCATATTAGCTGCCATATTTATTAAGCTGCTTTCACACAACTACGCGGTGACCGCCCTGACAACAGCCTACCTGCAAGAGTGTTCACCCCAGAAGCAAAGCGTTTTTAAAAGTGCATGCTGCCACTATGGTGCAGGGCAACGATGCCGGGCAGAAGTGCACGCTAGCTTGTCGCTGCATACTGTACCAAGAAAACTGAAGTCACCAAAGATTTCTACATAATTTACCAGTCATCTAAAGTTTGGTGGGAATGTCATTTCAAGCCCAGTTTTTCTTCTGGTTATCTTAAAAAAAGTTGCTGATGCTGTGACTCCAGGAAATGGTTGCACAAAACACCTTAAGTTCAGATTTTCCTTAAAGTCAGCAATAGAGTTCTCTTAAAATATAATCTGTTGCAAACAACACATCTTCAGGTTTCCTTCACTATCTTTCTATACTATACTACATCCCTTAAAATTAGTTAAATCATTGCACAAAAGACTTGAATATCAAGCTTGGGTGCAAACAAACACACCGTTTCCATGGAAACTTGAATTTTTCTGCTGTAAAATCTCTTTCAATGCAGTGAATGCCTTAACGAAACCTAAGAGATTCTGTGCAACACCACCAAGTAAGTGCCTGAGCTAAGGAGAAATTAAGCTTTAACTGTGCTACTTAAGTAGAATATAGAAGGTGTTTTGTGCAACTAGCTCCGGGTATTCAGACACCAACACTACCAGCTCCTCCATCTTGTCTTAATTATGCTTCCGTGATGCCCACTAATCGATCAGCCGGGGCAGGCGGCAAGTGCCAGAAGTTCAACACTGTGAACTCAGTGCGGCAGAGCAAACTCTGTGCACGTGTGTGTGGGCGGCAACAGCTTCATATCACTACTACTGTGTTGGAAACCACTTCCCCTTTGCCACCTTCCTCTCATTAAAATGACCGGAGGCGGTGAGTTACCGCACAGTGGTGTCAAAGCCCCTTGAGTAATTGGTCTTATCATTTTGGGAGTTTATCAGGCTGAATACCTTGAAGCTTAAATACTTTTGCTTTTAAATCTCAAGTCAGGTCTCCAGGGTGTTAGGTCTCACAGCGGTCAAGGCATTTTTATGAGTGAAGACTGACTCAATATTCAAACTCTTCAGTGTTTGCTCCCGCTCACAGGCATAGATTGTACTGTATACTTGTATAATTTATTGTCATGTACCGCTCAGTAGAAGCTCATTGTCAGGCCTCCTGCAACATGTTGCCCCTTTGTCACCTTGTCAAGTACGTTCACATGAACCTCGGTATTCTGCTAATGATCAGAATTATACAACAATCAGAATAAAAATGCTTCATGTAACCACCAAATTAAATGACCTGAATGAATTGAATGAATGGTCTGACTGGAAGGAATTTTCAGTTGGGTTGAGAGGGTTGGTGTAAACCTTTGTTCATTCTGTTCAATAGGAAAATATTAGCACCTAATAACTATGTAGACATTTTCATAACTGCTTATCCTCTTGAGGGTCGCGGGGGGGTTGGAGCCTATCCCAGTGGACATTGGGCAAGAGGCAGGGTACACCCTGGACAGGTCACCAGACTATCACAGGGCTGACACATAGAGACAGACAAC
>JAPZEB010000023.1:23965451-23977013 GCA_029783705.1 Chaetodon striatus
AAAGGACAATCAGAATTTTTTTCTGATTGATCAGCATCGGTTATGTGATTGATTAAACTGCAAAAAACAGAAACCAAACAAGCATCAGATGGACTGTATTTATAATAATACACCACAATGATATAAATAACCAGCGCCAACTAATCAGTCGATGAGTGTGTGTGGCGGGGCATAAGCACATACAGCAAGCAGCAGCAGCGACCCACCGTCCAATACGGCACACTGTGAGGATGGAAAGAGAGGGCTCATTGGGGACCAATCACATGCCGCAGCAAACGAACATGCCGTCTGCGACCATTTTGACTTCACCAGAAGTCTTTTAAACAAGATTTAAACTTCCTAGATCAATAACTCATAAGCAAAACAATGTTAAAACACAAATAATGCCTTTTTCCAAGCATAGGAAGGTAGACAACGAGCTACAGGTTTCATCAAACCGAGCTGTTCTTCAAGCAAATTCCATTGCTCTCTATGAGCAGCCACCTGTGAGATGAGCACAGGGATGTCTACAAAGTGCGACACAGAAAAGAGATACTACAGAAATATTAAGTAGTTTAAGTAGTGTCCTCATAATCACTTAACATATCAGTGGTCTGTTGTGTTGGTTATTCTGCAATAAGCTACTTAGTTTGTATAATTATTGTGAAGTTGTATTGGGAAAAATTCAATAAATTCACTCTCATACAGTCTAGTGTCCCCAAAATCACTTCACACATCAGAGGTCTCCTGACGATTAATCCACAACACTTTCCTACTTTTCCAACACTTTTAAGTGTAGTGTCCTCATAACCACTTAACATATCAATGTTCTGTAATGTTGGTTATACTACAACAGACTGCTTAGTTGGGAAAAATGTGCTTTTGCATAATTTGAGAAGTTTTGGGAAAAATATTCAATAGATTCAGTTTCACAAAGTATAATCTCTCCAAATATTCAACAACTCTTAGAAAACCTTTTTATTAATGTGCCCCATGTTCTCAAAATTCGAAGACAGATACTTTTAAACTGCTCAACTGCTGTTGATAGGTTTAGTTGTAATTTCCTCTAATTAACAACAAAGCAAATTATGATTGAACTTCAGTCTACATTCACCACACTCTGTGATTCTTGGCATGCCAGCATGGGTGAGGACTTTTGCATCAGGAACCTTATCTTGACATCCTATTGATCTTACAGAGACATGTCTAACTCTGTACTCTGTGCACTACAAGCCTTGGCTTTACTGTGATTCACCTCCTCGTCAGTGTTCACTTGTCTGGAAAGTGTACCAGCAACATAGATGAATGTTTCAACAGCACTGAGAGTGTCTTCACTGACAGTAATGCCCCGGCTTCATAAAAGGTTTTCCTCGAGCAGGATGGTACATAGCATCAGGTTTTAGCAGGGCTTCAGCAGGGTGAATTTCTTACCATTATTGCCCATTGTGAAAATGAGTCTGTCACTGAAGCCGGGCACATTTAGGTTCATTCAGGGGAGCCATTCAACAGTGAAACTGTGCAGCGAACTGAGGAATATGACTCTTTAGAAGGAAATGTCACCTGAAATGTGCGAGTAAGTGAGAGATTGAAAGAGAAAGAGAGAGGTATACAAAGATTTAGTCTGAACACTGAATGTGTGTGAGATGCTCGCGTTGCTCAGTGCTCCAAGGACCCAGAGGCCAGGGTCATGCGTCGCTAGATAAGAGGGTCATGTGTAGTTGAAGTTAACCCTGGGGTGAAATGGTCCAGATGGAGTGCCCCAAAATCCCTCTTTTCTTTGTGTATCAATTAGCTGGCATTAACACTTCAGTGACCACCCTAAAGACAAGTCTGGTGGAGGTGTTACAGAGCTTCTGTCCACACCGATTGATTCCAGACTTTTACTCAACAAAGTTAATGTGCTTCTCTTGTGTGGTACGTTTAAGATTTCAAATGGCTTGTTTCGTCTGACCAACAGTCCAGAACCCAAAGATGTTCAATTTAAAAGAGCTGAGGTCAACCAAAGAAAAGCTTGGTCGACTGAAATTCTTCCTACTCTTCAACCAAAGGAGTGGTCAGTGGGGAAATAAAATCTGCACGTTATCTCTAGATTGACTAAATTGGCCACGGTGGAGGAGAAATTAAAACTGCTGGCCACACAGACTGGCAGGTCTGTCCTCTCTCCCCTTCATCCATAGCAAGGGCCTGAGCAAGTACTGTACCTTGTTCTGACATTTTTACTCATGCAGAAATTCCACATTATAGCAACCAGACTAGAGGTTGATCTATATTGGATTTTTAAAGGCCGATATGATTACGGCAGTTTAGAACAGGAAAGAGCCAATAGCCAATGTCAACCTCCGATATATGTCCCCGCATGCATAGTGCAGCCAGTGCAGCCATTGGCCACTACCAGAGATAGGCTCTGCCACTAACAATAGTTTGTTAAAGGCCCTGTCAGTGCTTATTAATAGGCTAAACTGATAAATCAGGAACCAAGCAGTGAGGCAACAAGGACACAAGTTGTTGACAAAATCATGGGTTTTTATTTACCCAAAAAGTGCATGAAAAATTACATGCCAAGAAATGAACAACTACGCCTATGAGAGAGGTCAACATGACATAACTACTCTCAATATAATAACTAAACCAGGCGTTAGCTGAACAAACTGACCTGTTAAAATGACACACAAGGGAGCATATATAGTGGATACACAAGGGGCAACCAAAATACAACTAAATACAAAACAAAACTAACTAAACCCAGACCCCCTCCATGACATGGCAGTACATGGTTTGGTCCAGTGAGTTGGCTCCAGGATTTAAAAGTCCTCAGCCCTCAGCCACGCCTTTTGGTTCACCAGGAAAGGACCTCCCCAAACAACCACAGAAACTCAATATCAAACAATTTGCCTGTGTAACCCTACAATGCTAGAGTGTGTCACTAAAATTCAACAATGTAAGGTTAAAAGCAAAACAGATTCTAAATGAAACCAACAGTGTGATGTGAATTGTTTAGGTATGGTTGACCGTAAATGAAAGTAACCTGTGTAGGTAACAAACTAGTAAGTTTAAAGAGTGTGGATTGGGAAAACATTACCATGTGTGGCTGTGACCATCACAGCCTCTAAACCAGACACAACCAAAGCGTCTCAGCTGAAAAAACACTGTACCTCCAAAGAGCACTAATGCTCCCAGCAGGGCATTTTCAGAAGAGCGCCTGGCCTTTTCAGGTGGGGAAAAAGCTTTGCCTTATGAAAGTAGCACCAGCGTTTATCTGACCAATGAGAATTTAGTCAGGCGAGCATATCAACCAGCCAACCAGAGAGTGTCAGCCTTACAGTTTACAATGATAGGAATCAGAGAAAAGTAGCAAAACCCTTACATCTGAGAAGCTAGGACCATTTTTGTTAATACTTAATATGAATAGTTGATCATCAAAATCACTGTCAGTTTCCTGTTGATAAAGTTACTGATTACTTAAATAATCTTTTCAGCACTACTAAAAAGACATCTGTAACGGCAGTGTTAAAGTGTAATCTTAAGTTATAGATATAACAAACAGCCTCCCAGGCTGTAAAAATGAAGCAAATGCAGAAGTGCCAGAAACTGCAAATACTTCACAGCAAATATAAACATGTTTACATCCAGGTAGAAAAACGGTTTTAGTCTCTATAGCTAATTTTAACATTCATGACAACTGTATGGGGGTGAAAATTAATATAACTCACCTGTTCATTTTATTAAGGCTTTAAGTTGCACATAATTAAGAACGGGCAACTTTGAGTGAGAGGTTTCCTGCAGATAGTGTCTCCTGCTTCTTACTTAGATCCACCCCTCACTCCTCCACAGCTCCAGCCTCCAAATATGGTCTCTTCTGGCTCCAAAAAAAACCAAGATGGCGACGGCTGAAATGCCAAACTCCAAACTTCAAAATGGAGACCATAAACAAATCTGTGTTGTCTTGGTAGCTGTGTCCATTATTTTATACAGTCTAGAACACATACCAGCAAACCCTGGTTCTTGCACAAAGATCTTTGTCAGTCAATTTTGGAATTAAAAATAAAAGGATCTCCATTATCGGTTGGTGAATTGGGAACATCTGAATTCTTGAGCAGCATACTATTATCTTAGATCCACAATATATCTTCGACGTCTTTATTGACCCCGCAAATTTTATTTACAGTGATAATGTATAGCTCTGCAAGTTATTGATTGGGGAGTGTGACGGAATGGTAGCAAAATGGCCGTTAAGAGGACCCAGTCACCGTGGAAGGTCACCAGGTGGCGGAAAATGACCCAGGATGGCTGCCGCCTGTAATCATCTGTATTAATTCTGTGTGAGCCGTTACGAGAGAAAACACATCTGTCCAAAGTGACTTATTGATTTCATAAGACTGCCAGTAAAGCCAGCGTTGAAACTCAGCTGCAACAAGCTACGGGTCCCGTGACCGAGACGAGCCGTCGACTAGAAGAAAAGGACCTGAGCAGAAGCGTGAAACCTTTCAACGATTCTCAATCCCCTAATGCTCCAAGGAAATCCAATTTCACATGGCCGTAATTGAAATTTATTTTGTCACCACAATGGCGAGTCGACATCATTTATTGAGCTCTGTCTTTCCCGTGCCGGGGGACATGTCTCACACTGCTACGGTGTTGAAGCTTTAACTTGTGTTAATAAACGGGTAATGGGAAAAAAAGAGGCATTTTAACATCTTTTCATGAAATTGCAGATGAATTGTTCAGATTGCAGTCAATATTTTAGACAAGATATCTGCCGCTATAGTTTGCTGTGATGTATTTTTTTTGTAACTTGCAATGCAAAAATTATTCATCTTTTATAAACCCTTGGCATACAAGAATTCAAGTCTAATACAACCATCACAGTCCATCATGATAAATCAACATTAACATTTCTACAGCTGCCTCACTCTCTACGGCTCCCGGAGTGTGATGTAGAGGCAGCCATAGGATCGCCCTTCATACCTCTCAGCCATGCTAGGAACGCACAGCATGAAGAGGTCCATTACCTCTACACCACCCCTTCCCCTTCCCCTTCCCCACCTCCTCCACCTACCCCCCCCTCCACACAGCTTAGAAACACACCAGCAGAAATAACACGGAAAACCCGACAAGCGTTCAGCCTCTCTGAAACCAAACCCAGACTCACAGGGCTGCGTTTGAATAATGCTGCAGATTAAAAAGAGAATGAATCATATTCAGAGCGTATGGTGGTTAAGCAAAAGCGATCAATCAAATTAGGGGTGAGACGCTTTTCAGAGAGGTTATTACATATTCTAATATGGCTATTTCCAATCACTAATTGGATGACTTGGTTAGCAAGCGTAGCATGAGGGAAAGGACTTATGAAAGCAATCTTATTTGTTTGTATGGGTGTGTGCGTGTATGTGTGTGTGTGTCATCCAGCTTATTAAAATTGTTTAGACCGTTTTAACCTTATGACAGCTTCTGCACAGTCCGATTTAAATTTCTGATTTTGTTTTCATCCCCACCCTTTTAATTAGAGCTGTTTTTTCCGGTTTTGACGACAGCGCTGGCTCAAAATGCTCCTCTTTTCCCTCGGACTAATTGAGAGTTGCTGCTTCCGTGTTCATCCGGTGAGACCGTGGAAAGGCTTGTGGGTACTTGACAGGTGGGCTCATAATGTCTGGCCCCTGGGGGGATAGAGAGACATGTGAAGTTGTTGCTGTAATTGCTCATGCAGTGAGGTGGCCTTCTCTTTTCTTTCTTTTTTCACGGGTCCGCCAGAGACAGTGGGGGGGCTTCCCCTCTTTGTCTGTGCTGATAACTTAATGGTTAAGCCACTGTGCTTTATTTTCCACCACCTTATTCTACACGTGGGGTTTTGAGCATTCAAAAGTGGCCCCTTGTGTTTCTTGCAGACTTGATGTACTATCATGAATCTTGAGGACAAGTCCTTGAATTTAGAGTTGATCAGTTTCAAATTCTGTGCCCTCAATGTCGTTGTGAGAGGAAAAACACAATATATATATGATTTTACTCATGCGTCGGTGTATACATTTTGAATAACAATGGCATCTTTCTGCATGTGTTTGAGTGTCAGGTTGTTTGTTTGTGTGTGATTTATGTTTGCATGCGCCCCTGTATGAGAGTAGGAGTGTGTGTGTGTGTGTGTGTGTGTGTGTGTGTGTTGGGAGGGATGTATGCAGTGCTTCGGCTGTAACATCTGGCACTTGTGTGATTGGTGTGGTGAGCCCTCAGGCCTTTTCATAGGTGATAGATGACACCTATCACAACCTGTCAGCAGGGACCCAGCCTGCCAACTAGCCAACCAACCAGCAGCCCGGCCTCCTTTATCTTCACCCCCAGTTTTTACTGCTGGGAGAGATGGAGAGATGGCGGGAGCAAAGAGAGTGACTCATTGCCTTTTATGAATATAAAGATTCATGCAACATTGTGTTACTCCGCAGCATTAACCCAAACTTTATATAAAAAATGTGGCTTGTTTCTCAAGCAGGGTGTCAGCAGATTGTATGGTTGAGTTCATGGGTAAAAGTTGCATTCATTGGAGCAGCGTTTGACCACTTTAGACGGTGGTTAGTTGAGAGCCCAGTAAAGAACCCAGCAGTTTGCAAGCTTCCTGAAGCTGTTGCATGTAAATCAACATCACAGTGAATGTGAATGAGGAGTCCAGATAAGGAACATTCTTCATTCTCCAGATGAGCCGTTTCATTGGTGTCCAGGAACAGGTTGTGTTTTAGCACAGTTAGAAAACCTGCCAAGCAGCTTCTCTCCTGCTTCTGTAGGCTGAGACAACAATTAGAATCCATCTGTTGTATTGTTTCCTTGTTTTATCTCTTTTTATCTCTCTTGTTTCTTCAGTCTGCCATTATCAGAGGTGCTGGTAGTGCACGGCAAAGATAAATGTTTCATCATCCGCCTCTTGGTGATGTCATTTACTGCTCAATATCCTTATTTCGAGTGAGATAATTATTTGGACTTAAGCTTTATTTGCAGATATGTCTGGCCACCACAGATGATGTGCAGCTCTTAAAAAAATGTTACATGTAACATGTTGGGGCGAAGCTTGCTTCAGAGATACCACTTGGAGCCCAACCAAAGTGTTATTGGTTAGCTACAGGTGCTTGTGTTTTCTCCTACAAGTCTCCGGTGCTGGTGGAGATTGTTAAAACGATAAGACAAGCAAGACTGAATAAAGACTCAGCAATCTTCTTTTTGGATCACACATCAAGAAAAGCCATCACCACTGCAAACCTCTGGTTGATGGTGGTTGTAGTTCTCTATCAAAGAAAGAATGTAAACACCATTACTTTTAACATTACAAATAATGATTGCAGGACAAAAGTCTCCTATTCAACAGTGAGGCAGTGCAACCTTTCCCTCATCGCTTTATATCACAAGGTGAATGAAAGAAAGTAAACACAATCATTTTGGGGTAAGTTATCAAAGAACGGCGCAGTCTTGATAATGTATGACACATTTATCTGGTGCTGTGTCGGCGCTGCCACAAGTGAAATCCAAGGCTGAACCATGATCCACTTTTGGAGGCAGTGATGGCTGTACACAGTGATACAGATGTATAATTGCACCTTTTTAATTAGGCTAATGTTTTTTGTTTTAGTCTCTGCAGCCAACTGTTAATTTGTGTAATATGTCACAAGTTGTTATTACAACTATTTTCAGGTTGTGGGTGAACTTAGACAACAGAACTCTTCTGTTTAGTTAAACATGTATTTCCACATAATAGTCTAAACAAATAAATAAATAATTCTGAAAAGGAGCCAGAGGCAGATCTACTCCTTTTCTCTCATTAAGAAACAATAGCCCCCACCCCACCCACCATTGCTGCGATTTGTAGCTTTTGCTTTCCCTTTCGCTTTCCATTTTCAAGAGTGCTGCGCTATGAGCTTTAAAGGGAAACAACAGAGAGATTCGGGTATACATGTTGGAGCCTCAGTCAGACATAGACCAGCAGTCTGTTGTTCAACAAAATCGGTGAATAGCAGACGCAGACGTAGTTGGTATCTGTTATATGTTTGTGTTGTTTGTTAGCTTGAAGGCTAACTGCCAGTGGCTGACACGGGGTCAGTGGTTGTGAAACATGCAAAACTATCTGCTATGTTAGAGTTTTTAGTTGATAGTAGAGCAACGCTCCATGGTCTGGTTTACATCCAAAAGCAGCACACTCTGCCATGTTTTTACAGTCAAAACTTTCACTATGCTAATGCTAATGCTGCTCTACTCTGGAGGATTCAGGTGTCTTTGCCAGTGTTGTGTTCAAGTCTGTTTCCCTGTTGATGTGTTTTTCCTGTATTAAGACAGCAAGTGGCTTGCGTATTAGTAATGCATTTAATTTAGCTTGCCAGGCAAATGTTTGACTCTTTTATGGAAATGTACAGACATCGCTCCCACAGTAGAGGAATGTGAAAAAACCTCACCAGTCACAAACTTTACACAGATAACAGGCAGTTAATCAAGGTCAGATATTTTATGGGACATAAACAAAAGAAAAACAGATTCTTGTGTGAAGGATGAATTCTATAAATTACTATCCCTTCAATTACGCCCATCGTTACATCTACAAATTAAATTACATCTTACTTCATCTAGGAATTCTATTGTTGGGCTGTATAGCTCTGGGTATCCAGCAGCTGCTACCACCAGTTTCTCCTCCATTGCGTACCAACTGTAAACGTCTTGTTGTGACCACCACAGGAGGGCCCGCCTCTCATATCATCTGATTGGATAACGGGTGTACAGATCACGAAAAAAGAGATGACTTGAAGCGCTTTTCCGCTCTGAGTTGAAGTTTTTCAACTTGAGGAGTTCGTAGCGCTCTGTCAAAAACGCCAGGTGCCTAGACACAGAAACGCGAGCCACGTAGCAACGCAAAAACAGTGAGCAAAAGCTTAATTCTCATTAAAAACAATCACAAAAAGCTGCCTTCAGCTGCTAAAACGCTTTCTGTGTGATCGGGGCCTCTGGAGTTTCTGGCAGTGTCCGGTTCTTTCGTTTGACTGCTGTCATCCACTCTTCCGCTGGTTTGTTTCTTTAGGGAAGTGGTAGACTTTTATTACTGGCATCAAGTTTGTAACTTGTCAAGAGGAACAGCCTCGCATTGAGCAGAAAGGTCCTAAAACTAATTTTGCCATCTCCCACAGTGTGTATTTCACTTCATGAGGACTTACGTTCAGCAGTTTTTGCTGTTTACATGAAGTATTGGCTGGACTGGAAGTTAATGTGGAACAATGATGTCGTTTCCTAGAGTCGTTTCCTAGCAACTGAAAGACGCCTTAAAACGGTCTATAAATGCCAAAGCGCACTGGATGTATTTTAATGTTATATATCTTAATAAAGCAACAACCTCACGCACACTCAAGCAGATACCCAGTAAAGTACACACACCGCTAAAGCTCACACATGTTAATGGATTAACCAGGGAGCCCTGGATGAGGTTTGACAAAGTGCCGGCTCAGGGCCGCAGTGGCTTTCCTTGTGCCTGATAATAATTGATGGATGACTGTGGTGCAGGACACTGACAGCCTGGTTGCCTGGCCTTTACCCTCTGCCAGCTCAACCCTTACATGTGTGAAATAGCCAATTACTGCGACGCCTATTGAAAGTAATAGGCTGATGAGCAAATGGCTACTGTGGGACATTGGGGAGCCTTGTAGAGGGAGGAAGAAAGAGATAAAGTTCTACCAGGAACAGCTGCCACCACCGCTGCCGGGCCTGCTGGATACCGAGCAGTCAGGAGAGGAAAGGGTCAGTTAGGTATTTTCTCCCTCTAACCACGGTATCCCCATGCTGTATTGACTTAAAGTTTATGATCCATGATACAATCGTGTTATACAGGAGCTAATTTACGGAAATAAATCCTCCTTTTAGAGGCTGTTAAATGGATAATGGAAACAGCAGCAGCCATACATTCTCAGGGAAGCATTAAACACCATTTTTGCTGGGGAATGGAAAGTCATATGCCGCGTGGCGAGCTAACGCTAGACAGCCATAGGATATTGACAGAACAATCCATCTTTATAAAAGACAGTGAACAATTCCAATCTATTTTCTGGAATCACATTATCAGAGGCAATATATGACGGCATCTAAATATATACAGGAGATGTACATATGAGGAGAGAGAGAGGGGGGGAACCGGACGACGTGTTCGTCTACAGTAAAGCATCCCACATAGAAAGGCGAGCAGTCTCTCTTCATAATTGGACAGGTTATTTTTACACAATGCTGACGTCTCGGGCTGCTTGCTGACATGTGTAGCCATATTTCTCTCAAATATTCTCTCTAGTTCTTTTTCACTGTCTCTCCACGCCACCTCCATCTCTTCTCCTCGTGTACACCCTGCCCTCCCTCCTTTTCCATCTCTTGCTCCCCCCAACTCCTTCATCCTCACTCTCTCTTCCTCTCTCCGTCTTCCCTCCAGCTCACCCTCATCTGTTTGTTTTTCCTCTGCCGCATTTTGCAGTGTCCCGCTATTCAAGCAAGGCGTAATTGACTGATGTTTTGGAGCGTCTTACTTGGAAAAGAGACACTGATTGGACAGGGCTTGTTCTTCATGTAACCAAAGCCATTCACTTTGTGCTAATTCAATTCCAGCTCGACTCCCACCCTAATCTATTGGTGCTTCAGTCGGAGGCAGAAGAAAATTGAATCCGGACACGGATATAATGCAACTTTTTTTTTCATGTTCTTTGTTTACTTGTCTTGCAATTAATTCATCATCAAACCGACTCATTACTGCGAATATCTCAGCATGTTTCTACTCGTCTCATTATCTCTCAGGTCTTGATAAGGCAGACTCAGATGTGCTTTCAACAAAATAAGCTTTTTAACTTCATTTCCCATGTGCGCAAACTCCTGGAGGCATTTCAGGTCTAATTCAATCATGCCAAAATGAGCCCTGTTACCTCCACTTAAGAGTTCAAAGACGAAGCTCGCCTGCCCTTGGCGTATGTCTGACACATGGGTGTATCGGGCCCTCCCCTGGCTCACGCCAGCCAATGGTGATGGATGAACTGTAATACATCACTGAGCTGGAGCTGGGTGGGTGGTGGAGCTTATTGTCGGGGCTTTTCTTAACTCTCAGCCTCTCTGTGAGTAATTGGAATTTTAAAGAAATGAGCTCATCACCAATGAGTCAAACCACTGCATGGCTACTGTGTACTGTGTTGTACAGAATGAAGGAAGTGATTTGTTTTCATGTCAGTGAAGAAAATCGATCCACAACATGGTAAAGAAAAAGAAGAGATAAGAAAAGTGTGTCTTTGTGGTAGGGCCGAACTAAACAATCTAAAATCCATATCACAATAACCTCTCACTAAAATTTAAGAGTTATTCTAATGAAACAAAGTGGCATGGTGGTGCAGTGGTTAGCATTGTCACCTCACACCAAGAGGGAGTTTGCATGTTCTCCCAGTGTCAGTGTGGGTTTTCTCTGGGTACTCCGGCTTCCTCCCACAATCCAAACACATACAGGTTAGGTTATTTGGTGAGTACAAATTGGCCATAGGTGTGAATGGTTGTCTGTCTCTATGTGTCAGCCCTGTGATAGTCTGGTGACCTGTCCAGGGTGTACCCTGCCTC
>JAPZEB010000023.1:23981033-23994324 GCA_029783705.1 Chaetodon striatus
TCTGTTTTTGCTCTGTCTGTCAAAGCACTTAATTATTACAGGAGTTGAAACCAGTGAGTGTTGCTTTATAAAAAGTTGTCAGTTTTCTGTTGATGACAAATTACCTAATCATGGCTTGAACTTTTTTTTACGTGCAGTCTGAGCAAAATCAGAGGTGGTCTTGGAAAGCGGATTGTTAAAGCATCAGAAAGGTGGATATTGCAGCATAATTGGAACAAACACCTGTGATATGGCAGAGAATTCTCTAAAACAAGAAAAAAAGTGCTATTTGTTTGATCAAGCCTCTCAGATATGAGCCTCTCTGTCTCTCTCCAACAGCTATAAATGTGTGTGTGTGTGTTGGAGCGCCGCTCAGCCGCACACTGTTGTTGTGTTTGTGATGTAATATCCTGGGCTGCGAGTGTGGTGTAAGGGAAGGGAAAAAAAACTATCCTGCTGCTGTTGGTTATCTTCTCATTTTTCCCTCAGCAAGTTGGCAATAAGCCAACACTCAGCCTATCGATTTTCTCCACCTCCTCTTGTAAAATGAAACTTGAAATTGTTTCCCCCCCTTCCTCTCTCACTTTGCAGGTTGTAGCTCTCGACAAACTTCGCAGCCTGTGATTTATATAATGTTTCTCTTTTTGAGCCTCAGGAAAGCAGAAGGTCTATTTTCACTGCACAGTCTTGTTTTATATTGTTGTATCTTTGGCTTAGCGCCATTATACCTGCCTGGTTTGCAGGTTGGCAGCACCTCTGCATATCATATGGCTCTTGATTCTAAATTGACCCGAGGAATCCCTATTTTCTACCTCTCAGGGGCGATGGTGGGGAGGCCCTGTTAATGAGCCTTTGTCCCTGCTCACTGATGGAGGGCGCATGGCTCTGGGAAAGTGGCCTATGTGATTAGTAAATTGTGGTTAATTAGATAGATGGAAGGGTCACCAGCAGTGATAAAGTCAAGGGAACCACTGAATGATGGGGATGTCAGCTGATGCTAATAAAGGGAGAGTGCTCAGAATAGCATTGAGTCTGTAGTAGCCTTTAATAGATAGTCATTAAGAGCTATTAAAAATGACCAGACAAAGGCAAAACTGTGCTTAGCTGTCAGTTAATTCGCAGAACCACTTCAGTCGGGTAGTAAATGGCGAGGAGTGGACTGATCTGTTAACTCTTCAGCGCTAATAAGAGGAGTCAATGAGGTGGACAACTAGATGTAATAATACCTGCATGATCTGCTGGAAATGTTCATGTGAGAGGAGGACTGAGTGGCAGACTGGCCTGGCTGTTCATGTTTCTACGGTCAGAGCTCCAAACGTGGATGTTTTGTAGCAGCCCATCTGTTTTTCCAGCATTTTTTTCAAACTCAAAACATGGGCGTTTTGTAGAGACCTGTCAGTGTTTTTAAAAGAGGCTTTTTAGACTCCAAGCGTGGGTGTTTTGTAGAAACTTGTCTGTTTTTTTCCAGCAGCTATTTAATCACCAAACTTGCGTATTTTCTAGCAACCCGTCCGTTTTTTTCCTAGCAGCTTTTTAGACATGAAAAGCAAATGTTTTGTATTGACTCGTCAGTTTTTCCAGCAGCTCTTTACACTCCAAATTTGGATGTTTTGTACCGATCCATCTGTTTTTCTAGCTGCTTTTAGGCTCCAGGCGACTGGTCAGTGTTTTTCCAACAGATCTTTAGACCCAAAATGTGAGTGTTTTGTTGTGACCCCTCAATTTTTTTTCCAGCAGCTTTTTAGACTCGAAACATCGGTGTTTTGTAGCCACATGTCTATCTTTACCAGCTGATTTTTTTTGGCTCCAAATGTGGGTGTTTTAGTGACCTATATATTTTTACCAGCAGCTTTTTAGGTTCAAAGCATGGGTGTTTTGTAGCCACCTGTCTGTTTTTACCAGCAGCTTGTTGGATTTCAAACTTGGTGGTTGAGGCAACCTCTCTGTTTTTCCAGTGGCTTTTTAGACTCCAAATGTGGGTGCTTTGTAGCTACCAGTCTGTGTTTTTTTTCTGCTGGGACAGTAGCATTCAAAAGGTTGTTTTTTTTTTGTTTTTTTTTATGAAGACAAAGCTACTTTTTTTGCTGAGATTTTGCCACCAAAACCTGGTATTTTAAGACCAATCATGGTCTTCTCCTACTGTGCTTAGCTGCCAGTTAATCAGCAGAACCACTCCAGTCTGTGTAGCAAATGGCGAGGAGTGGACTGATCTGTTAACTCTTCAGCACCAGTAAGAGGAGTCAATGAGGTGGACAACTAGATATAATAATACCTGTGTAATCTGCTGGAAATTTTAATGTGAGAGGAGGACTGAGTGGCAGACTGGCCCCTGGCTGTTCATGTTTGCCTGGCGGGAGCATCAGCCTAATCCATCCAATCAGAAGTAGATTGGTTGGAGATTATATTGGAAGACAGGAGGCTGACGATATGGGTGGAGGAGAAGGACAAGATGAATCACAAATATGATCCAAAGTGAAGAGATTAGATCCATATCAAGGAGAGCATGCAGCGGATCCATCTTCACTATCACACATCCGCCTCTTATCTGACTTTGATTTATGTTCCGGCACCGTACAGTCGGAGGGGAAAAAAAAAAAAAAAAGATGTGGTGCTTGTTTATCACCAAACAACGTAGCACAATTCGAGCGATTGCATCTGACAGACCTTATTGTAGACAACTCAAGGAGACTCCTGGTGTGGTGCATGGTGCGTCCTGCTGTTTGAGGAGTTCACCCTCTGTCTGGTTGGGCTTGTAGCAGGTGTGTGAGCCAGCTCCCCGTGTTGGCTATGGTTGACCTCCCTGCTCTAGGACTGGGCAATTAGTCCACAAAATGGCTGACTGTAAATCTCCTGCAGGAAGGGTTTGGCAGGGGCACCCTGAGGTGAGCTCCACAACGAGGAATTAAACACACAGTATTAGCTAACAGCAGTTTTATGATGTGAGGAGCAGAGCAGGGTGAGGAAAGGGGCAAGGATGCTCCTCTGCAGAATCACTGAGGGAGCTGTGTACAGTGACGGCTGCTGTGCTTTTCAGGATCACAGTGCTGGTGTTATTTACAGGAAATGTACCATATAATGAGGTTAATTATAAAAAGACTGAACACAGACTACATGGGATTTATGAGCCAAGGCAAGTAAACACAGGTGAACACAACATGAACTATTTAGAGTTAATGTGGAAAAAAGACCTTGTGCATGCCAGTATAACACATCGGTTATAGTCCATTTGGATTTTGACATTCAGTGACTTCATTGTTCATCTGCTGTTCCCATTCAATCCTTCACACATATACACACACATCAAGGTGATCTCATCCCTACTCATCATATTTTGCCGCTTGGGCAGAAGCCCTGGTGTTACTAAAATGACCCCGGGGACACCCTTTCATGTTGTATCTTGACATAGAGAGGGTCGGCAGTTAGGTTGAGACAACAAAACTACTTGGTTATGGTGAGGAATAGAGTGCGGATGTTGCTAAAGAACACCAAACTTTTAGTGCCACAAGGTCAGCATCAATGTTGTTATTTGTTGGTCTCGAACAACAGTCTCTTCGGTGTATGCTGGACCAATACGCCTCCCCTCTGTCCACCCTGAGCAGACTCTCACATACTCACACTAAACTATGTCTGCTGCTCTGAGCAACTGTGAGGTGCTCCTGTACAGTGGGCAAGCAGCATGCTGGATCCAAGGGACATATTTGACAGTCCTGGAATTCGGACTAGGCTGCACATGTAAGGCTGTTACTAACAATTGTTTTCATTATCCACTAATATGTTAATTACTGTCCAGATTCATTGACTAATCTTTTAGTGTATGAAATTGAAGAAAATTGTGAAAAATGCCTGTTGTGATCTCCCAGAGCCCCAGGAGATGTCTTTAAATTCCTGATTTTGTCTGATCAACATTCAAAGACACCAAAAATATTCAATTTACAAACATCCAAAACAGAGAGAAGAAAAAAGAAAAAGAGAATATGCCACATTTACATACATATACATATGTCAACATTTCTCAAGTGAGGTAGTGTTTGAGCTGACTTTGTCATGTGGAGGTGGAGGGGACATTGGGTAGCATGTCAACTAGGCAAGATGGCTGCCAATGTTTGACACAAAGAAACAACAAAACCGTTTTTCTTTTATACAGATGTGATATCAGCAGCATTGACTCACCAGCCATGATTGTGCCACCGAAAGCTGGTATTTTAAGCTCAAACATGAACTTTTTTTTACCATAAGAAACTGGTTTTTGTGGCTGAACATTACCACACGTTAACCACAGCGTTGAATCGCTGAATCATGAAGAAACATTAAGTTTCAATATGTCCGCCACATCAGACAGATGTTTCATTAGTGGTTTACAGAGTGCACAATGCCAACATGCATTCTGCCGATTGGGCTGGCGCAGTGTTGCATTCAAAGCGAAAGGCTTGTTTTGGTTAGAAACCCTCCATTGAACACGGAAACTTTGATTTCAGTTCCAGCATACTGCATGCCTAACAGATGACAAAATAAAAAAAAAACTGTTTTATTGTCTCAACAAGTTATTGTTGTTTCCATCCTCTTCTTAGACTCAACATGGGTGTTTTGTAGTGACCCCTCTGTGTTTTCCCTGCCTTTCCTTTCTGTTTCAACTTATCTACTGCATCAAACATGCAAATGTAATATATTCATGGTTTGCAGGAACATATCATGCTAACATTTATCTAGCAATTAAGTTGCACATACACTAATTAACCTACAGCTTTAGGTTGAAAGGCAATGTAACCATTTTTCTTTTTCACAATCTTAAAGAAAATCAGCTCTACACAGTGGACTGTTGAAATAAGCGAGTCCCATTCCTGACCTGCATGCTGCTTGATTTGGTCATACTTTGGGTAGCGACTTTTTTGGATGTGAGGGAATTAACCTTAAATACAGATTCATAATAAAAAGTTACCATTTTAATCCATTAATTTTACCTGTGCAGCTTCTACAAGCTTTTAGTGCGATTTCTGAAATGAATTTTTGGCTTCTGTTTTTTTTTTTTTTTTCAGTCACACAGTCAGAAATGTTTTCTCTGACTTCTCAAACTGTCTTTTGGGGCTCATCACCTTCTAATATGACATTCAGTGACACCGTACCTCTCGGCCACATGACAGATGAATATCCGTCTGTCCGTCCTATTCTCTGCTTGTCTCTCTCTGTGGGAAGACGTCAATAGAGCCTTTACGCTCATTATTCATTTCTCCTGTGGCAGCAACACGACGTTATATGAGCCATCAGAAAACATCCTGTGGGTTAGACTGGGCTTACTGGGCACTTTTGGTGGTGACTTACAGGTGTTGGACAGATAGATGCTTGAACAACCCACTCTGTAATACACTATTCTACTAAAACAGGCGTCTCCTTCAAATAAAACATCTGCCCTTTGGAGTATGTAAATGTGTGAATAAAAAACACATTCATGCTTTCAAATGTAATCAACAGAAATGAAACATTTTCTTGTATTTGGCGCCAGTATGAACAAAGAATGATCTGAAATTCAAATGATGCTACAATGTTCAATATGCTGCATATACACATTACAATAATTTAATGGTCATGTGTAGGAACAGTATGTTTCCATGGGATCCTTCTCGCCTGCCTTGTCACATGCATAATGTACCCTGAAAGAACAATTGGGTCCTCCCAGCACATCCAGCCGGTAAAATGTAGATGGTAGTGGTTTCCGAGGACATGAGAGTTTGCTGTGAGCTGGTTGAGGAGGGGTTAGAGAGGACGGAGAGCCCTCTGACAGATAGTGTTGCCTCTTTCCTCATAACCAATGGCTGATTTGTGAATATTGTTCCCCTTTGGTTTAATCTGCCGTGTGCTGTGAGGCGGAAACTATTCCCAGAAGGCTGCCGGAGGGGGTTGTTAATTTATCTCCCGTGTATTAACAGTGTCTTTGGCAGGAGAGCGCACCCCGACCTTCTCCTCACCAAAGTAAACAGGGGCAACGTTGACCTGTGTTGACCCAAAACCTTGAGATGGACTCTTTTAAAACGATGAGCTGGGAGATCTGAGGTCATGTCTGAGTTTTATGATTCCCCCTCCCACATTCCCCCGCCGTGACAGACATTTATCCAGGGATGCACAGCCAGTTATCCCCTTGTGTGTCGCTTGCGGGCTTGATGGGGTCTCTTTGTAGGTTCGATACTGCAATATCTGATCAACAATATGCTGAGCTGATTTCTCGAGGGCGTGCCACCGGACAAAAGACACATTCGTGTGAGGGTGTGAAGTCCTGTGATGCTTCGGTTCAGGGTCACAGCAGATTTGTTGTCCCACATGAGTGGTGAGGATGCCCGGCAGCTATTCGAGGTCCATCATGCATAACAACAGACAAATCAATAAAACACCACGTCCAAGATGTATAATCTCATTAGATGGCCGCTACAAAGAAATACGGCCTCATATGATTATGCAGTAGTTTTTGTCTGCAGTGTGGATGTAGAGCCCTGATTTTTATTGCTTGTTGACCCTGGTTTGTAGGCCCTGATCGATGCGTCGGTGTGAAATGTTTTGATGCTTCAGCTGTTGTACCAAATGTGTAACTTCAGATCTTTTCCAAGGATTTCGTATTTTGCTTTGATGCGAAACTTTCTTAAAGTCTTGCGATAAAAGGTCCAGCAGCTTTGTCTTTCAGAGAAGCGAACACTGAAAGCTTCTCTGAAAGGGTTGCTAGAATGTGTGTGTGTGTGTGTGTGTGCGTGTGTGTGTGTGGGCTGGGGGGTTAACCTGGCTGTGCCTCCAGCAGAAAGAGATTTTTAAGATGAATTTGTGCAGAAGAGTTCTTTGTCATAAGCTCTGTCAAACAGGCGGGGTTGCCATGGTGACACGATCAGGTTCAGAGAACCCATCGTGGAAAAGTGCCTGCGGACCTCAACACTTTATCGTCTGACATTCAATAATTTTGGTGTTGATTATAACTGAAAAATCAATCGCTATCCTTTGGGATATCGAGCACTGGGGAGACCGACAGCGACAGTGAGGAATCGACCCTGTTTATTTGTTTTTGCGTCCAAGATTGCAGATCCACACACATTCATATTTTACTTGATAACTTTTACAACAGGGTGCAACTGAGGACACTCTCTGTCAAAAGTTTTACCTGACACAATCTAATTTAGTGTCTCTCACGGTGTATAAATGTGAGAAGTAACCATGTCAGGTCTCAGTCTGATATTCTGATTATGAATCTTATAAGTGCGTAGAATATTTTCCTCGTTTCGTATTCTTTGATCAAGATTTAAATTCTCCTTATAGACCTGGATATGCAAACATTACTCTTTGTTTTGTCAGAGACAACAGAGCAGCAAACAATCAGACATTTCAATGGTTTGTGAAATTGTGTTTTTTTTTTCTCTTCCTCTTTTCTTTGTGGACATCTTCCTTGAAAAGACTCATTTCTGATCAAATTGTCGCTCTCCTCAAACACAGATGAACCACACTGACTTTGTTCAAAGCTAAAAAGATGAAGGTACACAAACATTTTCCTTAACAGAAAAAAACAGTGGAAAAATACCTATTGCAAGTTCCCAGAGGCCAAAGTATCGTCCTCAAATTCCATGTTTTATCCATCTAACAGTCAAACCCCCCAAAATATTAAATAAATAATGATGTAAAAGCAAGTCAGTTTACTCAAGAAGCTGGAAACTGAGGATGTTTTGCATTGTTACCTTATAAATGACAAACTGTTATTTCATTATCATAACTGTCATCCATGAACTTTCTGTCCATCGATTTACTAATTATGTCAGCACAAGGTTGTTTCCTTTATAAGCATGACCTATGAATATTTAAAAAACATCATCTGACACCAAAAATGTCTCTCCCACCCTCATCCTACCTCACATCTAGATTAGACGTTAAACAATCAAAAATTAAAAATGAAATAGGATAAACATAAGGTAACGCGTAATGCATCGGGCTCATTACTCTTCTCAAAAGCAGTATTATTACTCCTTGCCAACAGTAATCTGTTACACCCCACGAAATTGGTAACTGCAACCCTTCTGCTTAAAATTCAGATTCAGTCTTTGCATGTGCACTTCTGTGTAAATGTCAGGGTAATTAATATCCGGTAAGCGCTACTAAGAATAGATACTGTAGCTTGCATATTATTTTTTTACCTAGGGGTCAGGGGCATAAATACAGATAGTGCAGAGCGTGTGGTCGCACTGGGGCCTGTGAGGCAGAGGGGCCCATAGAGAGTGGGCCCTTAGGAGTGAGCCACCTTGGTAATATACCTGTTTTCAGAGAGGCACTATCATTAAATGAAAAACAATGTCATTTGCTATATTTGCCCTTTAAAAAGGCAACCCCATCTCTGCCATGTTAATATTTTCTTATTTTGTAATTAAGTCAATAACATCTATCACAAAATGATATGCTTGTTCCAAATAAACCATGATAAACTATTGAAATTGTTAAATTAAATAAATAATTTCACATTTTCTTTGGTATTTTTTGTTGTATACAGACATGCAGTGATTGCCGGGTTATGTATATGTTAATGTTATCAAGCACCAAGTCTCAGATCATGTGACAAGACGATATGTGCATGATAGCGTACACTATCAGGACCGTCATGAAAGTGTGCACTGGGGCCCATTGTAACTACCTTAAGCCACTGCTGGGGGTCTTCTGTCGAGTGTGATCAGTTGCTGAGATGTGCAACATATCCAGCCACAAGCTTCATTAGTTCTTTGTCACTTGTAAACTGCAGATTTTAAAATCCACTTTTGATTGTTTAGCCACTGCAGGGCCACAGACACTCTCCGTGGCCGCAGAAGGCTCATCCTTTGGTAGGGTGTATTTCCACGAACTTCATGTTGTGGTGCTCTCAGTCAAAGAAGATGTTTCAGGAGGTTTGAGGTCACGCTTTTCACAGTGGGAAGAGCTTTAGTACCACTACCTGGAACAATGATGTTCTTGTCGGACAAACTCGAGGTACTAGGAATATTTCTAGCCACTGAATATAACCGTTTCCATCTTGGTGCTTCTCCTGCTTGGTGACATGCATTGGCAATGATTATGGAAATTGATTCAGGGATGTGACTGTTGGATTTCAAATCAGTAGGAGAGGGTAAACAACATTTAAGGTTGTGACAATTTATGTTTTTGGGGGTAGCTGTAATGTTATCACTGGCATTTAATTTCTAATTTACAGGTTACACTACTTACAGGCAATTAGTTCTCATTGTCTCATTGTTACTGCCCAACAAAAAACAACAACACAACTTTCATAAGACAACAAAAAATAAGTGACAAGTGAAGCCTATATGCACACCGTCATGTGTTTGAGACAAATATTTGACGTAAAATAAACTCACATTCCGTATTAAAAGTATTAAAAGTATATTTTTAAAAAATGGATATTTGAGCAATATATCAGCCATGAGGGAGGACGGAAGGGGATTAGGAGACTTGGAAAGGCAATAACAGTCTCCTATTCAAGGAAATCAAAGATACAAAAGCTAAAGCATCTGCTCTAATTGCTGAAGGGCCCAGGACCTCGGAGCTAACTCTAAAAATGGCAACAAGGGGACAAGGTTGTAAAGGGACATTGCGGCAAAACATTGACCTTGATAGTTTTTCAGTTTTGAACAAGAAAGGAATACATGTGACTGTTTTGACCAGCAGATGTTACTCACACGACACACTCACACTTGTCCAGATGTGTTATGTATATTTTGAGATAACAGCACATTAAACGTGGTTTTTATGAAGTGCCAACTGGATGCAAACAGAACAGACTCTATTGTGCTACAGAACATGAAGCTGAATTTGTTGTAGCCAACACTGAAACATTACCCATCAGACACTATCTGATCCAGTTCCCTAAATTGGAGTGCCAACACACCAGCATGCGGCTCAGCATGTTAAATCACACACATCTCCCTCTCCCTCTCTTTCCTTTTGGTTGTCGTCTGCTCTTGTTTTCTTATCAGGAGGACAGAAAATAAGATTCCTGCCCCCTGGGCATCATCATAATTCCAGACTAATCTGTGTGCAGAAAAAAAAAGCATGTGATCCATCTGCAGGTCTGTTATTACCACCGGATCGGTGGTCATTCTCATTCTGGAGCGTTGCAGTTTAGGTGAAGGTTTTAAGCTGATCCTCAGGCGCACCGATGACTTCCCCCACCCGGCACAGCAAGGAATAGAAGTCACAAAAAAAAATAAATAAAAATAAAAAAGCATATAGGAAATGGAGGTGTGTTTGTGCACCCACCAGGCCAGCTGAAGCGCTTGGAGCAGCACGATGAACAAGCCCATCACAGCACAAATTATAGAGTACATGAAGGGTGCCGGTGGTGGCCCGCTGCTGCGCTGATGTAGAGCAAACACAAATTACTGTGCTGCCGCCAAAGTCTGACTAGATTGAGATGCACTTTGTTTGTTTTTCAACTTTTCTAAATCTCATTATTTTTGCCTTGCTGCTTTGGAGCAATTGCGAAAATTACATCAGTTGATTTTAGTAAACCTTAATAGCAAGGTCACATTACCGATGCACACTGCAGATTGTGCTATTACTTTAAAACTACAGATTGAAAATAAAATGATAGTTCAGCAGGCATTTTTTTATCTTTTCCATCAACATGTAACTTTTATGATTCAATCTTGTTGCTGGAAGCCCACAAAACAGATTGCTTTCTTTTTATATTGTTTGATAGTCATCTTGAAATATGGCTGAAATCAAGCTGTAGACCTACTGAGGAGGCAGGCATGCAGAGTCAAAGTACAGACACACCTAATGTCAACCGGCTGATTGGATATATGTAAAAGCTGCATTATTATTGTTTTTATTATGAGTTTTGTTGTTGTTTGTCTTTTTCTATGGGATAAGCTGAAAACATAACAGTTTTTATGGCTAACCTTTGATGACACTCACCTGTTTACACATCCAGCAGACACTGAGGAACATTAGCATTCATTTGTGAATTCGAGAATGTGTTGTGAATGTGAATGAGAGTTGTGTTTTTGGCTACGTGACAAATATAACTCCATTATTAACTAGGGTGGGGCTGGTGTAAAACTTTTCAAACCGGGTTGATATCAAGCCAAACACTGGACTGGTATACCTAAGTTCACCAATAGGTGTTGTATTTTACTGAGCAGCCGTTCCCAAGTGGACCAAAATGACATTGTATCCCAACATCAAGCAACTGTCTGTCTGTCTGTGGCATCGCATCATGTGACATTGGAGCTCTCTGTCCATATTGTAGACACTAGTGGCTCTGTTAGTCTGTTTATAAACAGACACGGCATTATTTTATTAATGCTGTTATACTGCTTATTACTAAGGCAATATAAATTGGATTAAGCGCTGTGACGTTGTTTGCACAGGTTGCTTATGTGGGCTACTTTTTAAGGTGCAAGAACGTGTCATAATGACAAATGCCAATTAAGGTAGTTTGCATATAATGAAACTGGTTTAAGCTCATACATAGAACCAGATCGGCAGAAACAGAAATAGACCCAGCTCTAATATTCACCCTCCTTTTAGCTCTGTTTTGGTCTCCACCATGGCTGTTTAAAGAGACCTGGATACAGTGTTGGAGGCAGGACCCTGCTCGTTTTGAATATCAGCCCCGATATCATCAAAATAGATGGATCAGGTATCGGAAAATGCAACGGATACCTGAGCTGATCCTTTCCCTTTAAATCTATTGCGAAAAAATCTCTATGAGCTACATCATACGTCAGCAGCAGCATGCTGTGAGAGTTGATTAGCCTACCTAGGCAAGTGCAAACAACATGGAGCGAGGGAGAGAATCTGATGTGTGGAGGTATTTCACACTGAACACTCCAAGGTATATAGCTTTTTGGGTCAACCGTGGTATTGGATTGGTATCGGGTATCGGCCGATACTCAAAGCCACAGCATCGGGATCGGTATCGAAACTGAAAAAGCTGGATCGATGCATCTCTAATCAGTGCTGCCTCCGCATATTTGGGCCCATAGATCCAGCACTGCTTCCCGTTCAGCACTCCACTGACTTGAATTGGGATAAAATGATGGGCTCTCCTAGACTTTCCGTACAATGTAAGTCTAAAGGGAAAAAAAGTCTTTCTGGGCCCAATGGCATCATGTGAGATGGCTTGGGAGTTGTACATCTGCTGTTTGGCCACTATGAAAATTGGCTTGAAACCCCAGTGCACTCCCTGAGTGCCTGGTCTCCACCTCCTTGAGAAGATATAAGGCTTTAAAGAGTTTGCACTCTGGAAAAACCTAGAACAACCTAAAAGATGCTAAACAAAATGAGTAGAGACTTATAGAGCTGCAGAAGGGTGATGCATTTTTCTGGGGTTTGTTTTGACATCACAGATAGAAATTTGATCCAAATTTGATAGAATATTTATTAGTGTAGCTTCAAGGATGCCTGGATGTGTGCTTGACAGTGTTTGCCCCATCCTTTTGCTGGATGTGCTCTTTGTGACCTTGTCTTAACATGACATTGGGAAAGAACAAGAGGGCGCTGGCATTGTGTCCCTGAAATGAGATGACCTGTCGGCGACATTGCCTCAAAGGGCCTTGCGTAGGACACAATAAGAGATTGCAGGTTTTTCTGTTTATGCTAGAATCAGCATAAGACTTGAATAGCAGGAGCAGAACAGGTTGGTGTGGAGCCTAACCTGTTTGCCCTCTGAGCTGATTGTCACTATAGATCTGCTTTCTCTCTTCAGGAGCACAAAACTCTCATCCACAATCAAAGGTGTATTGACTGCGTATTGACGAGTACTCAGCCAGCAGTGGGTAGAGTCTGAAATCAATGACATGCCTGTTGTACATGTTTGCTGCTTGTCGTCAGTGAGAATTGCCACCTTGAGCGCCTGTGACAGTACACAAATTGATTAACCCTCTTTACTTGATCTTAAACATACATACTTTAAATATTAAAACATATATGTCTTAACCATACATGTTTTAAATATTACAAATATTTCACTAATGGAAAGATGGTCTTTTCCTAAAGCTGGGCTGTCTGTGCAGTAAAAGATGCAAATACTCTTGAAATTGGTGCTACATGACCAGAGAAAACATTCACTTTGCTCAAGAGGTAGAAAACTGACAACTACCAGAATGCATTGCGTCACACTGAACCAATAAAAGGCAACGCAGTGACAGAATCTTGGTTTATGTTTTATCAGCACTGCTGAGTTTTATTGTTTTATCTCAGTTTTTTCACCCTCATTATTCACAATGCAGGAAACAGATTGGTGCCAACTTTCTGTTCATAAACTCTCGCTATTACAGCTAAACAGGGCACTAAACTATGTTTATGA
>JAPZEB010000023.1:24013314-24025518 GCA_029783705.1 Chaetodon striatus
TTTGATAGCCCAACACCCATTAACAGGTAATTGATTGTTTTATTTTTTTTTTTCCAAGATATTTTTGGGGGGCTTTTTGTCTTTATTAGTTGGACAAATATAGTATGAAAGAAGGGAGGGAGATGGGGGATGACATGTAGCAAAGGGCTGTGGGTTGGCGTCAAACCTGTGTGCACTGCAGCAAGGACACGGCCTTTGTACATTAATTTTTAATCACAAAAATGACTTGAAATAAAAAAAGGTACTGAACACCACCGGTTTCGGGTGAGAACTACTGTAGCTAGCAGCAGTGGTCATTCAGCAGTTACCGGTGGTATCACTGTGGTGGCAGGGAAGATCAACAGCAATGCTGGAGAAACACGGAGGCCACCCTCTGGTTACCCCGCATGTCACCCTGGGGAGTAAGCAGCTTTATTTTGGGCCACAGACCCACTTTAGCATTGTTGACGTTAACCATGTTAGCACCTCTAGCCATGCTGACACTACTAACAAATCAAGGTAACAGTGATAGTTAACAATGCTAAAGGGCGGTGTTGTCAACGATTTTCTAATGAAACAGCAAACAGTCACTGGATGACATCATGCACTCATTTGCATATTGATGAGATCACTGTGTATCCATTTGGCATAACAGAAGCATCGTATAACTTTGCTGAATTACATTCAATAGGGGAATCCTCACAAAAATATTTCAGTGCAATGAGAGCTTTCTAGGTCTTCCAATCTAAAGTGTGACAGCGTCAACATAACCATTGAAGCTCACTGAACTCGCACAGTGCGAGGAGCGGCGTCTGCTCTCCTCCCACCTGCCCCACACCTACTGACTGCCTGGGCAGTGCTGCTGTGCAGGAGAGGGGGCGAGACAGGGACTCTGCAGGTCCTTAAAAAGTCTTAAAATGTCTAAAATTTGATAATAACAAGGCCTTAGAAGTCTTTAAATAGTCTTAAACTTAAATTAGTGAGTAGTAACTACTACAAACATTTCATCTTATTTCATGCACATAGCTTCTCATTTCTTTTTGTGGATATAAGAGAAGCGTTTCTTATGTAAAATTCCACATTTCTAATGTTACGAAACTATTATACTGTCATTTTACTTCATACTTGCACGTACTCGCACCTCTGCACAAGACCACATTTATAGCACTTACCTGCAAAGCTTAGATAAGTTAAACATGATTTGTCCAAAACTCTGTCCTGAATTTCTGTAAAAAGTGTCTTGAAATGCTAACTAGCTCCCATTGGCCCCAGGTGGTGTGTAGTAAACTGAAAAGTAGCAAATAAAATCTATACACCACACACGTAACCAGTCAGATATATGCTCTGCACCTAACCGATTAATGGTTAACTGTTGACATCACTAATCCAGATCAGACATTCTGGATGTTTGCACTGTACTTCTCGGATACAGATGATGCCACATTTGACACAAGACATGAAGTCAATTGGTTTTATCAGTCAGTCCACTAAATCTCACCGTGGAGGAGCAGGGAGGATTTAAGAGGGAGCTGATGAATTGACCTTTTCCTTTTCATCTGTTTCTTATCTCAGAAAGAACCCAGCTGACCTTTTCAGCCACATATCAAGTCTGCGGACCCCCCTCGTCTCCTTCCGCCCCTCCAACCCAACATGAACATAGCTCTTCAAAATTAGTTTTATCTCCCGTATGTGCTCCCGTCTGTGCTGATTTCTTTAATCTCACTCGAAGCTAAGGAAGCCAAGGAAGAGCTGCACAAACAAACCATGACATACCATTTCCTCAGGGGGCTAAAGCTGTTTATCAGAGAACAAATTTCTCTACATCTCACTGCTGGGTGTCGGATGTAGAGGCGCTTGTTTTGGCTGTTTGCTGTTGTCGGGTGTTCAGACAAGGGCTGTGATAGGAGGTTATCGTCTAATGTACGTGCACAGAAACAACAAGAAACCAATTATAGAGGCAAACAAAGTCCTGGAGGTCATTACACTCATTCACCTTAAAAAAAAAAATTCCATCACCTCATTAATTCTTTTGGGATTAAAGTAATCTTGCGTCGGGTAAATCTCACTTTAGCGGATGCGGGTGACATCATTGTGGCGTCATCCACCGAGCCTTGTCTTGGTGTGTGTTGTACTTTCACATGCTAATCAAGATCAAAGGCCGTCAACTTCAATCAGACTGGAGGAGCGACGGAGAAAATGAACTACATGCCTGAGTATCTCAATGCCAATCCCCAGTGAACCAGAGCGTCTATTTAATGAATTGAACCCGGTGTAAGATGACTCAGATGTGTGTGTGTGTAAAGAGCTTGGAAACGGCACGTTACTGTGGCTTGGGGGAAATAAAATATTTTCTGTCCTCCTCTTTTTGTTTGTTACCGTATCTCTGCTGGTAAACAAAGGACAAAGGAGCCATATTTTTCTGTCCCCGTTATTATTAGCCATGACTTGTTGCCCTCAGTATAACTCAGAACACGACATTTTACATTTCAAAGCAGCAATTTTATTCCCTTTACACGCACGCATCTCATGGTGTGTGCAAGCATGGTTGTTTATGGAAATATAAGTATGCGTGTGTGTATAGAAATGCATCTGTGTCTCTGTCTAAATTGCTTCGCGTGATCGCGTGAAGTATGTATATGAGTGTGTGTCTGTCTCTTTGTGTGTATGTGGTCGCTTTCATGGGCGACTTTGGACTGTTAAATTCTGGTCTTAACTTCTGTGTGTGTGTGCAATAGTGCTTATGTATGTGTGTGTTTATCATGTGTAGAGTGAGAGCAGACCTGACAGCTTGTGCTTTTCCACTACAAACATTGGTGAAAACAAAGAGCTATGGGGTACACACAGGGGGTTGTGCATCTGCATCCAGGGTGCCTCTTAGCTGATTATCTGAGTTTAAGCAGACAGAAGGGCCCTCATTAATTTATAGCAAATCACGGGAACGCATCTTCCCTTCTCCGCCCAATTAGTGGGGATTGTATGCCGTGAAGGAGAACTCAGAACCACACATAAGAACCATAATGACTGGTAAACGTTTGGTACTTCTGGAAACTTAAAACTTTTTTTTATAAATGTTTTACCATGCGTGATGGGGTCCAACTTGAATACCCAATTTTCTTCCAAAGTTAAAACAGCTTTTGTTATTTTACATTCTGTACATTGCTTCGTCTAAGCTCTTCCCACTGTTTTTTCTTCAGCTGAGTCTTATTAGAAAAATGAGACGTCCAGTATATTTGTGCACCAGTCTGAATTAAGCAATTTACAAGCTGGAATCATATTAGTTGTGGGTTTTCTTGCCAGTGTCACACCACAGATACTGGAAGAGTTTTCAGCTACTGTGCAGCAGCAGGCGAACAGTCTTGGTATTTATTTTCCCTTCCCTCTCAGTGTTTGCCTCTTACAGGCTCATATTAAATATGAACCACCCTTTTGGCGTTGTACAACCACCGGGGAGATGCCACTGTCAGTCAAATCGGATAAAAACCACAGCACAGTCCTGGTGATGCAGAGGCTTTTAAGCTTTAACCCTAACTAAGGGAATTTTTTCTAACTTAAATTCGGATTTTGGATTAAATGCTATAGATAAGTAAGTAGGATTTTAAAACCTTTTTTTAAGTTTTCATTTTGGTCTTATTTTATGCAAACCAGTGTCATTGTGACACATTTTGGCAAATTAAAAAGTACGCCGTCACAGTACTAAATCCAACCAGTGTTGCATGCAATATAAGTTAGATATTGATATGATTAATATAACATTATGCTTGTTTGTCCGTGAAGGTTGTCAGTCATCCAGGTCATGATAATACTAAGTGCTACAGTATATCGTAGGCAGCTGGACTTTTCTTGAAGATGTTTCGCCTCTCATCCAAGAAGCTTCTTCAGTTCTAACTGACTGGTACTGGCTTTTAAAAGCCTGCTGCTCTGTACCAGTCAGTTAGAACTGAAGAAGCTTCTTGGATGAGAGGTGAAACGTCTTTAAGAAATGCAAACAAGTTCAGTTGCCCACGATATAGCACTAAGTGTTATGCTTGTTTATTAGTGGACTAATGGAGCCACTAGTGTATGACAGACCTCGGGCAATTTACTGAAGAACCAAGCACTGGCAACATGAAGGAGATCAACCCTTGGTAGTGGTGGGAGGGGGGGTCAGGTGGAGCACGCTGTTTGTTTGTCTTTTAAGAAAGCTAAAGTTTTGGTACTGTGGCAACATTTTGGATTTAAAACTGACAAAAGAGGTGTCCTAACTGGCTGTGAGTGCTGTGGTGCACCATGTGTAGCTGAACTTTCATCGGACGCCTTGTTTCTATTGATTCCTGTTGCTCGCTAAAATTACGGCTGATTCATTTAGCTGAAATTAGGAGTTATCCATACAATACCTCATTTCACTACAAAAACCAACATAAGGTGGCAGCTGGCTGGAGGGAGATTGATGAAAGTGTCTGTTAAATCACCATTGCTAAAAACAACCTATCTGCTGTAGGCTATGTGTTATTTTCGTTAAATACCACAATATGGAAACATGGGTTTCATGTTTTTAAAAATTCATGTTACAAAGGTAGAAAGATAGCAAGTCGCACCCATCTTTTAAGTGGTTATGTCTCCAGTCTGATCTGGAGCACACAGCTGATAGCTAAGTGGTTTGTTTACATGACATAGAATAGAGGTGGATGTTGAGACTGTGGACAGAGAATACGACGGCATAGACAGACGGTCCCTTGCTGTTTGGACACGGAGTCTCCATACTCAGTCACGTGCGACACCTAATGGTAAAAATCAGTATACTGGTTCAGTCCAGTGTTAGGCTCAATATCAAACCGGTTTGAAAATATTTCCACAATATTTCCAGCCCGATGTCTACGTCTGTTGGAATAATACTAGAGAGCTGGCTTATGGCTGGGCACATGGTTGAGATCAAAAATTGTTATTTACAAGAATATTTTTCTCAGTGCGGCAAATGAAGGCAAAATTTCATGTAAAACAATTGAACTGATGCTTAGTGCAATTAAAAGTGTTCCTCTCCTACATTTACATCCGATAAAATGTGTGAAAGAAAACCTTCCTTAATCATTTTATTTAGTTTACAATCTCATCTCCTTTTAAAGTAAAGACAAAATATGTTCATATTATGCGGATACAACACCACTGAGAGTTGCTATAGGATACTGTTGACTGATTGCTTGGCTCTAATAGGCCTTATATTGTCTTCATTAAATTGTGAATCAGAAATCTAAATTTTTGTGGGTGTTTTTGCTGCTGCTGCTGCTGGTTACAAAAACAAGGTCTTCTTTTTGCTGCTGGTGAAATGAGAGAGGACCTGACAGAATAACAGAACACACGGGCTTTCTCTTATCTGTACGATACAATGTGTTCAGCGTCCAGTTTCCACCCCCAGCCGCACGATATCAGCTCCAACATCGCCACTGACATTTGGAGAAATAGGATGGTGTCAGGGCAGGGGCTGTCTGCGTGATCTATAGTCGATAAAAGGAGGTGACAAAGCCCCGAGTTCTTGTGGTGGATGGCTTCAGCGACGGCCCTTTTTCATTCTTTGTCTGTCTTTTACTCCACCTCTCTGTTTTGTTTTTTTTTACTTTGCTCTTACTTTCATGCTTTAACCTGTGTGTGGTGGCTCGGAAGGTGTGGATTGTGACAGGTGTGTGTGTGAGTAAGAGGATGACTGATGCTAGAGTAGGTCAGGAGATCAGTCTGTGTGTGTTGGGAGTGGAGGAGGGGTGGCGCTGGGGGTGTCAGGGTGACACAAAGCCCCCAGGGTGAGGCAACCATACTGGGTGTCACTCTACAGGTCAGCGGGCACCCCCTGCGGCTCCAGTGATAAGCTCTGCCTGACAGCCGTTTGATGGGAAGGGTGACACACACTCACACTTCTCTGCTCCCCAGCTTGCATGGCATGCAGGCCCTGGGGAGGACAGTGATAAGAAGCTCCATGAATGCAGCCGCTGCAGTGATATTAGCTATCTAACAGTCATTCTTAAGGGCTCAAATCCAGAGAAAACATGAGGAGCCACATCAGGTATTATTAGCCAGAGTACAAAAGCAAGACAACAAGCCCTTAGCTAAATTCATTTTTTGAATAAAGCTTAAGGGGTTTCAGTTTTCAGTTTAGGAAGTAGCTGAGTGTTTATGTCTGGAGTGGCGAGCGGAGCCGTGGCTTCATTGTTGCTGCTGCTGTCACACTGACACACTGACACAGTTCCAAAGGCCTTGCTTTTAATGAGCTGCATTTGAAATGAGAGCATCACAATGGCTTTTTAAAAACTCCGGCCTTCTCAAATGAAATCAATGCCGCATCAATGTAGGGTGAGTTTCAGCTGACACCTCCAGTGTAAATGTAATTTAATTGGATTGCAAAATCTATTTAAAAGTCCAATCCTATTAGAATTTGAAGTAAGCAGGTCTGTGGGTTAATTGATTAGCAGGAATAGTTTCGTATGGAGTTTGTTAAATGCTAATCATATGATAAATCATTGTTGTTGCAGGAGGAAGCAAAAAGAAAATGCCATTGTAAAATTGAGGCACACTTCATTTTATATGCATCAATATGAGCGTGTGTGTGAGAGAAACTATTTTTACAACACATTGTTGTGAAACAGCAGCTAGCAGAAGTTCACAGTAGAAAGTAGATGCAATCTTTGTGAGGTTGGAATGGTGACCGTGTTTTCTCCCCCGCAGCACTGCAGTCAACCCAGCACCTCCTACACAACCCAGATCCTCTCACAGTCAGACCTCCTTCCTCACAGCCTCAACACTAGCAGGCAGACTGGCACACGGAGGAGGGGGCCACCTGCCTTATTCAGCTCCTTGTTCTGTAGCAACATGAAGTTGCATTCAGAGATTCAGTTGTAAAAGCTTAAAGATGTGCTGCTCCTGACTCATAAAGCTTTGCCATATCATCATAAAGTCTAAAAATGAATTGGTGCAATCCAAATTTACAAATTTGTGTCCATTCTTAAACTTGAGATGAAATGAAAAATACCTTTTTAACTCTTGTGCATCACATCCACGGTCATATTGCACACCAATTTAACCATATATGCAAAAACAAACAAACAAAAAACTTACTCTAACTGTGACAGCTCGAGGTTTTGCACAAGGCATTTTACACTGGACAGCTTCAGCAACTAACGTTACATGGAGGACACCATGGACTTTGTCTCTTTTCCTGACGAATACTACTGTCCCGTCGGCATTGCATCCATTGATGTATACAAAGACCTGGATACAGCATTGTAGGCGGGGCCCTGTCCACTCCTGTGAGGCTGCCAAGAAAAAGCCTAAAAAGCTCAATTTCCACTGTATGAAAGTACCCATATCTTCCACTCTGTGAGGTCCATAGAGCAAGCACACTCGAGACATGCAGCTGCCAAGTGTAGCCGAGCAGCTAACTCCTGCTGGCCGCGTAACTAACTGCTGGTTTAACGCTTTACTAACTTGAACATGAGTGAAGAGATTTAATTGTGTGGCTCTTCAAAACTTTTGAAATGTTACTGGACTGAATGGAAGAAATCCTGACAGTGACACAAGTCATTTTGCAGGTGGGTGTGACGCTCAAAAAAAAATTATATCCACTGATATTTCTCTCCAAATGTAAATATATGGGAAAAAGGCTTTTTGGGCCCTAACAGCAGAAACATGTCACGTAGGTGGAGCAAAGCAGGGCTTTTTCCCGCTACACAGACTGCCAGCTTTAGTGTGTATGTATTGAATTTATGAGTCTGTATTAAGTGGTATTGGATTTATTAACTGGATCATTTTCACAACAGGATGCATCAGTGTGATTTTTATTTTAATGTGAGACATGAAAACCCACACAGGATTAAACACATTGTGCTGGTTTTTTACTCAGTTCTATGTAGTTGGAGTACCTGTTGGAGGGCCGCACAGCCTCAAGTAGATAGGGAAAAAATAGACCAGCTGTGCATAACTAGAGTAGAGCAGTGGAGGCTGACATGTCAACCAGTGCCTGTGTACTATGTATTTGGGCCGTAAGGCATCATGTGAGGGACCTGGGTGATGTGATACCACTTTTGGCCACTTTGTTATATTGGCTTCAAAGCCTGCCGCTGTCCCTGGAGACTTGGTTACACAGTTATGAGACGCCCACTTTTCAATGATCAAATCAAATATCTCCTAAAGTAATATCCCACCTGCCTATCCTATTTCAATCAAAAATACGTCAAGATACTGAAGCTAGATACTCTGGAAATGCTGTTTCATCCGGGCTTTGAGAAACTGCCTGCCACAAACAAGGTTTTATCCACCAACAAAAATGTATACACATGTTTTTCTCATCATACCAGTATACATTTTCAGAATTCAGTTGTTTCCATAAGCTGACCTGACAGAACCCTACATCTGTTTTTGGTGAGCCCACACTGCTGTAGATATTTTTGGGGTCAAAACTAACCAGGGTCTGCTGGTTCAGACCCGCCCACCCAGTAGCTCCAATCACAAGCCTGGCTCGGGGCCTTGGTTTCTTTACCTGGGGCATTGTTATTGTTCTTCATCCCAGCCAATTCATAGTGTGAATCGTTCTTAATGGGACCAATATTCATAATTCTGTCCCAAGTGAAGGAGTTTGTGTACCGTCGGGTCTATTTACAACTGAGTGTAGGTTGAGGTCGACAGGCAGTTTAATGTAACATCTGTTGTGATGTAAGTTTTTCACTGGACTGCTGAGGTGAGGAGGAAAGCTGAGCCTGGCACCTCCATCTGGGTGGAGACAGCAGGCAGACCCAGAACATGCTGGTGCGATTACTGTACTTATCCTATCTGACTTTAAATTGCCCCAGAAGGAGCTACAGGGTGGTTGTAGAGAAGGATGTCTTGACACAATGACCCAGACGTGGATAAGTAGCCTGAGTGGATTGATGCACCCCTACATAAATATCATGTACTTGAACTTAAGACAGTCTTGACGTATAGATACCTACTCTTTCTTTGAGTCACGACTGTGGCTGTCACTTTGTAAAAACCAAACTAAATGTAGGGAAACTGTTTATAAATGTATCTCAGTCTCAGAGGATGTGCAGACTCCCTCTCCGTCGATCCTGCTCTCCTCTGGGGTGAATTGTGCGAGTGAGACAGACACAGATCAAGAAAGACGAGAGACAGAGCCTGGATAATGTCAGGGGAGCGCTGAAGTAGTAGTCCATTAGTGTCATTGGCACATCACCGACTCTGAGTGTCATCATTCCATGTCAGTTTCTCTCCATCGCTTGTCAAACGCGAAGTGGGAGTGGCTGCTGTCATCACACAGACACGGTGAGAGCTCCCCAAAAAAAACAACAGACAGTGACGGATCGGTGCCGGAAGACCTGGGTGAAGTCCCAGAGCTGATACTCAGCAGCAAATTATGCTATCCGTAAACAAGGTCTGTGATTTATGCAAGTTGCGTACGGTTGCATAAAAGGTCTGATATTGACTTGAGATTGCCTCCATTTTTATGGTAGTGGCAGTCAAAGTGAATTTGATTTGGAAACAGTGTTTTCCTCAGAGGCGCGCCTCTGGAACTGAGGCAGCCTGAGGGAATTGCACACAGGTAATCAATACAGGGATGTCTGTTTTTAGACACTGAGTGCATTTTAGACTGTTTGTGAATTAATCAATAGCAGAATATGTTTTGAGATACAGAGAAGGGGGTGGGATGAGGATGGGCTACTTCCTCTACCTGAGGGCTGCTATTCATCAGGGAACTGACAGAACACTGTAAAAAAAAAAAAAAAAAGAACGAGAGCAGATAGCTCCCACTTGACATTGTGCTTCTGTGTGTTTGTGTGTCTGTAGGAGGGTTTACACAAGTGTGTGTGAGTATGTTTGCACACCAAAACATCACATCATGCTTTTTCAGCTCTCCACTAAATTTTCCTGCTCTGGGGAGAGAGTTGTATTTCAGGAAACACACAGTCTGGAAATATCCCGGTTGCTTGGGGAAAATCTATCACGCTTGCTTGTTCTTTGTACAGGAATGAATTTGGCAGTCACACAACTGAGGGAGTTCCGTTTTCTCTCCCTGTCTTTGTCTGACAAGTCTACACTGCAGCCCACACCTCAGCCAGGGCCCCAGGTGAATCTAAGATATATAGGTCTTCTTATGCCGGAAAATGGCCACTCAACAGTGGACAAGTCCTCTGTCTCGCAAACATTATTAAATACAGATGTCGCTTCTAGCCATGACTTACTGACAAAGATCTAAAGAGCAAAAATATATTTGTACCAGAAGCAGGCTATATAAATTTAACTAACGCACAGTGGCACCCAGGATGAAGCTGAAATGCATGCTGGTAATGCACGTCCCACGGGTTACACATATAAACCTTCAGAGGGACTGGCATTTGAGTTCAGCCATTTTCTTGAGCAAATTCTTTGTAGAGTGAAAACCAAGCCATCTGCATGATTATAAATGGTAACACATGAATGGTTCTCTGTATATATAACCATTGAGGTGGCTTTAAATTTAGATGGTGGGTGAGGGAAGAGGAGCTCGATCATCTGTGAAGTGACAAACCCTGACTGTAGCACATTGCTAAAGCAGCATATTTATTAATGAATGCTGCGTCTGCTCGGTGAACAGGTGGGTTCGTTTGAAAGTCAATTACAAAGAGTTCTGTTTAAAATCCCATGTCCTAAAAAACTTTAGCCGAAAAACAGACCGTACGTTTGATCAGAGGTAAGATACCACTCTATGTCTGTATGTTAACCACTGTGTAAAGCAAGAGCAAGTTGTCACAATGAATAGAACAAGGTTTCTGTGCGCAACAAATCTTTTTTCAGATGATGTATTAAAAAAACGCATCTGAAAAAACAGACTCAGTGTGCAAAGGCTGTTAGACTGAATGGAAAAATATTCAATAGAAGATTTGAATGCAACGAGAGCTTTGTGACGCTTCCAGTCCAGAGAGCGAGAGCGTCAATGTGACCACAGAAACTCACTACACATTAACTCCTAAAATGCGATAAGTGGCGTCCCCTCTCCTGCCTGCCCCACACCTGCTGACAAGAAGGAGAAAGACTTGGTGCCGTTGGTAGAGGAGACGTGGACTGCGATAACTCTGAGCAGCATACATGAGATTTGAATATATTTCTCGCTGTTCCCTGAGGGTGTGAATAATTTGCTAAATTTGTCGCTAGTCGCTTTTCAGAAATAAAGTCACTAAGACAGTCTGAAAAGTCACTAAATCTAGCGAGAAAGTCACCAGGTTCACAGGATTTAACACTTCCCCCATATCTTTGAACAGGGCCAGGCTAGCTTAATGCTAAGCTAATTGTCTGCTGGCCCCAGCTACATATCTAATGGATAGATACTGTATAAGAGTGGTAACTTCTTATCTAACATTTGGCATGTTAAACCAATCTTTAAAATACCATGAAATGTTTACATTTAGTGACAACATGAAAGCTAGTGACATTCTTATACCACAATGAAAGTAAGGCTGTTTTAATATCAGGTACGATTGGTAAAATTGTCCCCCTCTCCACACAGCTCAGCTCTAACATTACACTTGAGATGTTACCTACTGTACGTGACATTTATTCATGTGTAGAGAAGCCTGCCAAGTGCTAAGCTCATACAATGGACTCCACCTTTGCTTTATGCCTCCTATTGTTTATATTTTGGAGAAAATGTCAAGAACAACCCTCTCACCTGCTGTCCAACTTTATCACCCATGATAGACTTTTCAAGTCTATGGTTCACTGTGTTCACAGTGTTCACACTAATCCACTGAACTGGACTTTAAGGTCAAGTGTACTTGGATGCGGGCCTGGGTCCTAAGGGTACTGAGGTTAGCGTGGTGATTTAGCAAACCGCTATCTGACTGTAACTGGGGTTCATGTCCCCACTCCTACCAACAGTCAGCATTTCTTTTAACCAAGACCACAATTTTTCCATAAACAAAGTCATAACCACAATGTTTCCCTGACCTAAACCAAGTATTTTTAGCAGTGTCATCTTAGCCATATCTTAATTACAGAGGTGACAGATTTAGAGAACTCATATGGGCCACTTCGGGTTGGTCGTGGTGTTGCTCTATGGCGCCATTGCATCTTTGTGGACATCACGCTCATTTGTTTTCAAAGACAAAGCCAATACAGTATGTGCTAGTCAGTGCAAGTGTGCAACTGACCTTATTCACAGCAGATTTTGATGTATTGAACGCAGGTGTAATTGATAACATGAGTAATGACCATGCTCCATTCAGTTGCTCCACT
>JAPZEB010000023.1:24069649-24090509 GCA_029783705.1 Chaetodon striatus
TAAAATCAACCTGCGTAGTTGTCCCTCCATTGTGACATTAGAAAGTGTCACATTTATCTTGCAAGTGTACTCTTCTTTGACGTTTTGTTTACTTCCTGGATTTTTCCAACATGGAAATTCTGACCAATCAAGAGCAGCTTTCTCGCACAAGGCATTTTATCTGGTCCGCTTGTAAATGCTTGTAAATGAGAACACGAACCAACTCTAGGCAATTACGCAACTTCGTAACAAAATTAGTCCCTGATTCAGACCAAAGCAAGACAACCCTAGGTCTGACAGCACCCTAAATGTCTAAGTTGGCTTTAATCCAGGGATGGCATTGTCTGTTTTTGTACCACTTTTAGATTGAAATATCTCAGCAACTATGAGGATGTTTTGCTGTGAAATCTGGTACATCTGGACATTCATGGTTCCCAGAGGATAAATCCTGATAAGTTTTGTGGTCCCCTGACATATCCTCTTGCACCACCATGACATTGACATTTACCGTTTGAGGTGAAATGTCTATAGCATTGCTGTGAAATTTGGTATCCACGCCCCCTTCAATACCTGTGAAAATAATGACATCCCCATTGTCCTCTGTCCAATGTTGTTTAGTGCTAATAAGCAAGTGTTGACATATTTACCTGCTAAAATAAGATGTCAAACCTTCTACCTACTATACATTGCCATTGTGGGCATGCTGACTCAACATTTAGCTGAAAGAAATGCTGTGCCTGGCATTAAGGGCTAAACTCTTCTTTACACATTTTTACATGTTCTGTATTTTCTTTCATATCTACATAGGAGGTGGAATTGTGTCGACTCAACAGCCAAGAGAAGTTGGGGTTAACTCTGTGCTACAGAACAGATGAAGAGGAGGATGTGGCCATCTATGTTAGCGAGGTGAGTAGATAACTTTCCTTCATATAAGACCATGGGCCAGATGCATAAACAATGCGTACACACGAAAACCATGCATACACCTTTTCTCAACACATAAACTGGTATTTATAAAAGAAGAGGAATGTGCGTTGAGAATGTGCACACCTCGGGTAGCATTGTTTCCAAGTTGTTTGCCACTTTCACTGATTGTGTATTTTTGCAGGCTACACACCGTTCTGTAAAATGTCAGTCAAAGGTGCATTTATAACCCTAATTTTAAATTATTCATGAGTGATGAATTTCATCATTATTTTTATTTACATTTGAGCATCATCTCCCTGTTAATGATAATTTATTTTTTTCCTGTGAGGCACTCTGTAAAGTCAGTTTCCACACGAGCGCTGTGAGCAAACCATTGATCATCTTGACGTTTAATAATAATGATGATTGAGATTTTATAGCGATGACGGTTTGAAGAAATGTGATGAATTAGTTGTACGGGTGGTACAGATATCAACAGCCATGGCTAATGACAGCTGCTCTGGCACTGTTAGAGAACCTCACCGATGTGACTTGGTCAGTTAAATTGCACTTTTTGACTGTATTTCTCATTGACAGATCTGATGAGTTTAAAGCAGCACAAGGATGTTTAAGTTCTTTTCTACATCATTAAAGCGAACTGTGTATAAAAGACTCATGCATGTACGCCCAGCGCCACAATGATCGAGATTTATAAAACAGAATCAGGCGTACGCATGACTTTATAAATCTGACAAAAAGACTGTGTATGCATATTTCTGTCTTTGTGCCTACACAGTTTTACTTGTGAATCTACAGAGTTTCATGCATCTGGCCCCATGAGTGCTGCATCTTCTAACTTAGTTTGCTCTGAGGAAGCACGAACTTTTCATACTTAAGTTTTTATTAGAGAACTCTCTAAATACAGAATTTCTTTTATCTTTACCCACTCTGCATTGCTCCTGGAGATAATTTAAAAACATGCAACATAAATGCATCCACCTCCTGCTAGCTTTTTCGCCAACCACCACAGTTAGGACTGCCAGCTGTTTGAAAATGAAAATATGAATACTCTTGGGGCAAAAAGGTATATGCATATTCTACAGAGTTCTTTATATTTCATTCTTTGAAGTCTCACATTTACACATCATACACTGTTGTAGAAACCATAATTATCATGGTTAGATCAGAGTGCCTCAGTAAAATGCCTAAACAACTGAGAGAGCTAAATTTCCAAGACTAAATTAACTGTGGCATTTAATATTAATCTTCCAATTTATGATTTACTTTAGTATTCATGTGAGCAAAGCAGGTCTCTCTATTGGGTATAGTAATTTTAAAATTGGACTCTTTCATCAACCACAACATCAATATTATTGGACAGTTTGGCAATGTTCTAACTGCACGAGTACACTGTCATCTACCAACATAAAATGACTGCCAAAACAAACAAAAATACTTTCAGGTCTGTCTGAGTTGTTCCCCCAGTCCTTTCAATACAGCTGACACTAATCACCAAGCTGTGAGATGCATGTTAGCAAAAAGACTCTTGCATCCATTTATCTCCCACTTGTTGGAAGCTTTGAAAATACTGTTTTCCATTCTGCTCAACTTTCTCTCTGATTCGTTTGAAGTTGACTCGGACCCTGCAAGGTGTTCGCTTTGAGAGCTGAGCAGAATATAAATCACTATGGTCCGTGGCTCTTGGCAGCATCCTTAAGTGTTCGTTCTGCAAAAAAGTAGGGCTTAAAGGTGCGTGCTGCATTTAGATGAGGTGGCTGAATGTCACTGTACACAGGATGTGTTAGAGGAGGTGTTACTCTGATCTTGCATAAGTAGTGAGAACGCATCAACATGGAGTTGAGAACAATGCAAGGTCGTTTTACAACAAATTTAAATTCCCAACTTTGTGGCATTTGATGAATGGCCACATTGTTTTTTACTTTGTGCTGTTAAGCTTATTTCCCTTTGTTTCCATTGTGTCTCACAGAACAGTGGTTAAATAATGCAGGAGAACAAGAGTATGAAAAGTACGTTTCCTTAGTTCCATCCATTTCTATACTTAACAGTAAATTATAGTTGTAATCAGGGGCACAGGGGGTGAAGTCTAACCCAGTATGCACAAGGCGAAAAGGCCTTCCTGGACAGATCACATCAATTTTCTGTCTTTCTTTTCCCTCTTTGTTTATGTTTCCTCCAGATTAGGGATGTCAGTATTGGTATTGCTTCTGAAAGCCAGACACCCATTAACTGGTAATTAATCTGCAATTTTTTATGTGTAGTGTTTTAAGATATAAAATACAAGAGGTCCTTCCTTTAAGTACAGTGCTCCATTGACTCAGTAAGCCTTAGTGCCATATTTCAAAGTGCTATCCATTAAGAGGTGGTGAAATTTTAATGTTTTGTGATGTAAATGTCTTGCCTTTTATTTTATTGTGTTGGCTTTACTGACAGACAGACCGCTGCGTTAATGTGGAAAGATAGTGCCCACAGCCCACTGTCTGGTCTCCACTGATTAGCTAACAGTAGCCTTGACCTCTCAGCATTGTGCACGTGGTAGCGTGGGAGTTAATAAGCTGTACCATTCATTCAGCAATTACTGCTGGTATTGTCGTCCTTGCTGTGAAAACATGGTATCATTATTCAGTCTCCTCCACATAGTCCTGGCGAGTAAGCAGCTTCATTTAAACCCTTTAGCATTGTTAACTATGTTAGCACCACTATCCCCACTGACACTGCTAACTGTGCTAACATTGTTAACAATGCTAATGTGCTAAAGGGGGTTTGTGGCTCAAAATTGAGCCACTTACTCGCTGGGGCGACTTGGGTAGAGACCAGAGAGTGGGCAAAATGTTTCCACAGCAATGCTGTTGGGTCGGGATGGGGTTACCAGTGGTAATCGCCGAATAAGCAGTGCTGCTAGCTAGCTAGCTCCCACCAGACCAATGACTGTATATAAAGAAGCACCAGATCCAGATGATGTGAGTGGGAGGAAACTAAAGAGTAGCAAATTACTCAACAGACTGACAAACACTCAAAAATAGTCTTGGCAGCTAACAGATGAGTGGTTAACCTTTGACATCCCTACTCCAGATCAGGTTTCTTCCATCTCCTCACTGTACAAACACTCAGAAAACCCGCATAGAATTAACCAAAGCTGAAAAGTCAAACCTAAGACCTTCTTGCTGTTTAGCAAACTGCAACCACAGCCACTCTGCCACTCTTGGTGATCTCGTCAACAACTAATGGATTCCTATATTTTAGTTTCCAGTTGTAGATTACTCAGGGTTTAGGTGCTTGCTCCATAACTGCAGAAAAATTACCTTCAATTTCCTCTTTCCCCTCCATTCCTGTCTCCAACGTCCTCCCAGTTTAATGAGTGGTCCTCTGTGTAGGAGTGGACTATCATGAAGATGGAGTGCCTGAGCACCTCACCATCTCCAGAAATCCCGCCTGTTAGGAAGGAGTGAAACGAATGGCCCCAGACACCGATTGATTGGCCGATGAATGACTGTCCTGCCCCCTTGTTCACTGGCATTAGTTACAGGAGGAGCAGGTGCATCATGTATTGAGACTGAGTTACAGGCTGTGAATACTATATCAGAGGCGTGTGCTGTTATATTAACCTGCCAGAATATAACAACTGAGCTGGGTAAAATTGAGGTCTTAAATGATAAAGGTGATGCTCAGGGTTAAAATGGCTTTGAAAACTGACCAGGCAATTGTAGAAAAGCCATTTGAAGTCTAAGGTCTTCCTATGCCGGCACACCAATTGTGTATTTTTCACATTATTAATAACAGTCTTGACATGTCAAGCTGGGTGATATCTCCATAATGATTTAAAACATCTTCAGGCACTCCTTGATCCTCTTGAATGAAGATTGAAAGTGTTTTAGAGGCATTATTTTGTTTCCTCTACCTTCACAGATCAGTCCAAACAGCATAGCTGCCAGAGATGGACGCATCCGAGAGGGGGATCGCATTTTACAGGTACAGTAGGACACACTCTCACTGGTCCCCTCTACACCAGCTCTCATTAGATTCAACATAAAAACCCGCTTTTATTTTGTCGCACTCAACCACTGTCTCCCAGCACGAGAGCCCATTCATTTTTAATGGCAGCACATTAAAGAGGGAACTCGCCCCCGCTGTGACTGTTAGAGGGGGAGAAATGCCCCCCTGGCTGTTTTAGTTACCGACTCAGCACCAACAGGGGTTTTTAAGAGTTCTGGTTCAGGATGGCGCTGTGCTGCAGCTCACTGCCTCCTGTGGGATAGCTGAGAGGCTATGACTGTTATTAGCCCCTAGCTTCATCTTCAGGCCTGAGATGCAGAGGAATTCTGCTACCGACCAGGAGCAGCAGTTGTGAGGGCTGAGGGCTGTATAGTGTTGCCTCTGTGGGTTAGATGGGCAATTATTGTTTTTGTTTAGACAAGTAATAGCCTCTCGTTGTGATGCCAAGTATATTATCACCTTATTAAATTATTATGGCAAACACTTTCCCATTTAAACATTCAGACAGAGAAACATTTAGCATTTCTCTCAGAGCTGTGTGTTTTGCCTGATGAGTATCAGTCTAATATTCACTGTCTCTAAGATCTGATTTGGTCACCACCAACTCCTGAGGGAAATACAGGGCTCTAAAGCTCTCTAGAAGTCAATTATGTTAACCATTCTCCAAGATTTATCGGATCATTTTCACAGTAAACAGCCCGCTGCTGCTTGAAACATGGGTGATGAGAGTGTGAGGGTGCTTTCAGACCTAGAGTTTGCTCGTTTTGGTCCAAGTCGGGGACTCATTTTGTTATAAAGTTGCATTACTGGCTAGAGTGGGACCAGATGAAATGGCAAGAACTTAGTGAAATGATCCGTATCGTGACACAGGGTTTATAGTTCAATATATTGTGATTTTAAAAAAATCTAATTATAGTATAAAAAAAACACTCCACCATATGCACAAAAGTTGGATCTGCATTTGTATTTATTGTAGTTCCTGTAACACCCAACATCACAGCATCACATCACAATCTGAGCAAAGAAATTAAAGGATAAGTCCAGTATTTTGCACTCTGAGCCCCATTCCTGGTTGTTCATGATGAAACAGAGTGGTTAAGACCAAAATCTTCTAATCAGTACAATAGAATATTATGAGGTGGGGAACGAGAATAAAGCCAAGGGAGAGGTACATAGTCTGCGCAAGTGATTATTTGATGTGTGGGGTGGATGCATAAGCACTGTTTCTAATTGTCTACCGGTGTCTACCATGTGTTGTGTGACTGATTTGAGCCAGAAGATTGTGTGTGTGTGTGTGTGTGTGTGTGTGCTTGTGTTTGTGAGGCAGACCAGTACTCTGGCACTATTATCCACCAGTGACAGGGCCATTACTCTGCCTGCAAAAAGATGGACGCCCCCTGTCAGTGGCCAGTTAATTGTACGGCTAGATGCATGTGCGCTGCCGGATACTTTGGTGAACACAACAGCTCCGTCGGCCCACGGCCACTGTCCCATTCATAATCACTGCTGGGTCCTGCTTCATATTAGAGAGCATCATAGAGTGTTTACAATTTCCTCAGGAAAAAAAGGCATTATTGTGCAGTGCCACTTTTATTGTGGTACTTTGTTTTTCTTAAGGGCCTTTGTATTGGAGAGAATCAAGTTTGCCTCGGTGTGTGTGTGTGTGTGTGTTTGAGTGTATGTAATTGCCTGTGTTCAAATATTTTCAGTCGTGTTTACAATACATGTTTGCTTGTTTGCGTCTGACTTACCACTGAGTGTGCAAATCCTGTTTGTATGTCATCTTCAGATTAATGGCCAAGATGTACAACACAGAGAGGAAGCAATGGCTGCGCTCTCCAATGACGAGAGTCGGAACATCATCCTGCTGGTTGCCAGACCTGAGATGCAGGTTAGAAATGATTACACGGTTACCTCACACTGACACACTGTATCTTTAAGCCACTGTGTGAAACACCTACTGTGGGCCTTAAATGGGTAGAGGAAGCAGGCAATACACATATTACAGCCCTGAAGGTTTGTCATTTACATTATATTTGCTTGGAGTAAACCTTAGCAGTCTGGGGTAGCAAACCCTCCCCACCGCCACAACCACTCCAGTGGAAGCCACCACTGAGACACCTCATCATGTTTTATTTTTATGTAGCGCCACTGTAATTGACTTCCAACGGTAAGCCATAAAAGCTAATGGCATGCTAATGTGGAGTGAGTTCAGGCCCAAGGCCGATGGCGAATAAGTGAAAGGACTCTGCCGCAGTGCAGATGAGCCAGGAGCAATAGTAGACTCTTTGTAATTAAATGTGTCTCTCAGTAGTAAATCTGAAGTCTTCAGATATGGATCCCATTTGGTTCACATCGAGCAGACAAACAGATGATGGATGGTGTGAAGCAAATAGGTCAGAGGTGGCAGTCTTATGTCCATTAAATTGTATTGGCCTGATTTTAAGAGTAGAAAGCATGTTTTAAAGATGAGACGTGGCATTTTGTTGGTTCATAAAAAGAAAAAGGGAAATACATATCAGTCAAACACCACATCATAAAAATGCTTGCAGTTTCTTATTTCAAAACCACGCCTGGTGTTTTTTTTTTTTCCCCCAGAAAATCCTATTTGGGCACCCATTTGGAACATCCAACTATTTGTTTTGAGACACCATGTCGCCACAAGCTTTAGCCCTTGACAAATAACACTCACCCCTTTCTCTCTCTCTCTCCATATGCTTTCCTTCCTTATTCACCCTTAGCTGGAGGAGGCCTGGCTGGATGATGAGCACAGTGAATTCCTGGAGCAGTTGAAGATGGAAATGTTGGAGGAGCAGCAGAGAGAGGAGATGGAATTGGCTGCCTTACAGGAGGAGCAGGAGAATGAGCAGGTCAGACAGCAGCAAAAACATGCTTCGTGTAACTGGATTAGTGAGTGAATAACAAAGCTTTCTTATTAGGGTTTAAGAAACTCTGGAAAGCCTGTTTATTTTTATTTACTTAATAATAATAAAGCCCCAAAAAAAACTAGTGAGTCAAAAAGTAATAGATTCAAGTTAACCTTCCCTCTAATTAACAGACCATAGTACCCAGTGTGTTATGAACATCACACCATCAGCCTGATCAATAAGTACTTTGACTGTATTGGGTCATTATTCACCATCAATATTAACCTGTTCCTTAAAATGACTACAGATCTAGTCGGTGGCAGAGATAGAATCAAACTCTTTCTCTGCAAAACAAGCTTTGCCCTTTGAAACATGAATATAAAATAATGATTATGAATATTTATGGAGGGGGACCGTTGAACCATTTAAATTCCAAAAATTAGTAATCATAATTTAAAATTCTGTTTTGTTGGGAGGATAGCATGCTACAAAAATCCATATAAATGGAACTTCAAAGACATGGCAGAGAGGAAACAATCCCTGAAGTAACAGAGCTGTATAACAGAATTACACACAACAGCATATGTAATCCTTCAGGAGAGTGAAGAATAAGGTTGCACCTCTTGAACTCTTTGATACTGTAGCTCTGATAACTTTTGTTGTTTACTGTCCTCATTTCATTTAAAGCTACAGAAGCCCATTTCTGCCAGTGTGATGAATAGGTGATCCTGTAAGTCATTATAATGAGGAACTTAAAAACAGTGGGTCGTGGTCTGAAAGTGGGTCGCGGATCAATTATAAATGGACCACAAGTGACTTGAGTTTGTAAAAAAAAATTTATTTTGAAGGGCAGATCCTGCTGTAGAGTGACCCCGGATGTCCACTGGATCCATCGCGTGCATGATTCAGCCGTGGCGCGGGTGCCGGAGCTAATCATGGCCATTAAAGTCAATGTAAGCTGCTCCACCAGAAGCGGCGCAGCATGTCCTAGCTGCGTTCTAGAAGCGGCTCGGCGCTCCGCTAAAAATACGCGCCGGGTCTATTTTTTGTCAGACGCTGCGCGATGACGCATCATTTTCCACAAACAAAATGAGTCAAACAGGAAGTCAGGCACGGAAAAGACGAGAGTATCCGGTCAATTTTCAAAATAAAAACACCCATGAAAACTCTGGAGCGTATTTCACATTGCTACAACAACATGACGTCAAAGTGGGTAGCCCCTGGCAGGTAGAGAAAACTTTTCTTTGTTTGTTGATGTCTTTACACCTCCAGTGTTTCCGCAAATTATGGCGTGACATTATGATCTCGCGATCCGTCAATTCCAGCCGCTTGCGTGCGTGCTGCTATAGATACGCTTCCAGTGGACACTGACGCCCAGCACAGGACGGAGCGAGTCTGTGCCACGGCCAGACCGCGCATGTGACAGATCCAGTGGACACCCGGTGTGAGTGACTAACTTGACAGACAGCAAACCAGTTTGACGACATTGCTGAATACACTATAGAGTGTGGACCTTGAACTAATGACCAGGGAGAAACCACAGTTGGGAACCACTGTCTTAAAACTATGAGAAGCTTTCTAAAAATAATAACTTAACAGTGGTTGAGGATACATTAAATATAATCGATGTATCGCGGCCTGTTCCACTTGGGATTTGTGACATGACTATGTTGTGAACAGAGTATAAACTGTCGCTATCCCCGCCTCCAATCTCAAAATGCATGTTTTTACATAGTGCTACTTATGACAGCCTGCAAGTGTTGAGCAGGACCGAGCAGGTAGGGAGGGTCAAATGCACACTCGTCACAGCGCTGTGCTCGCAGATCTCATTTTGTGTGTGCAGAGCAGAAATGCTCCCTCATGAGGATGCTTTTCTGCTCATGGATACTGGTGTGTGTGCACAGTTTTGAGACTAATTAAACCATAGTCTTTCTTTATGTATGTGTGCCTGTGAGAAGGAGAGAGACATAGGAGAGAGTAAGAGAACCTTCACGCAGAAGCGAATGTTACAGCCATGGATAAAAAAAAAAAACAATGATGTGACAATTTATAGTAGATGTTTAGGAAATAGTAGTTTTGTACATAGCATGTGGAGTAAGCAGTGATGCATCGAGTATATTCAGCACTTTCTCGCGCACCCCTACTTAGTTTCTCAAAACAATGACTTAGATATGTTGTCATTATTTTGAGAGCTTCCTATTATTTTCAGATATAAAAACAATGGCTGTCTTAAAATAATGACTTGGCATCTAAATACCACGAGAGGCATATCATTTTTTTTATTTTGAGAAACTGAGTACGGGTGGGCAATATATCGAGTATACCCTGTATCGTGGCGTATTATTCCACACGTGATATATAAAACGACTTTATCGTGAACATCGAGTATAAATTTTCACATAATGACTTAGATATGTTGTTATTATTTTGAGAACGCTTCCAATAATTTTTGGATATCATTCAGGTACAAAAACAATGACTGTGTCCTAAAATAATCCAACATTTTCTCAAGATAACAACTTAGTACCTCAAAAAAACCAAGGTTTTTCAAAGTATTGACTCAGTAATTATTTTGAGAAAGTTTCTTATAATTTTGAGGTACTAAGTAAGTCATTCTTTTGAGATACCAACTCATTATTTTGATTAACTCACTTTCAGAGACCTTGTCATTATTTTGAGATACTCTAATTTTCGAGAATTTTTATCATAAGACGTACAGGATTTGTTTTTTCATTACACTGGCAGAAATGGGCTCCCATAAAAAAGAAGGTGGAACAGAAAACTATGAGAGAACACCATTCAGAAAGTACCATTCGAACTTCATAACCATATATAACATTTGTAAATACAGTATGTTTTACCAACTAGAACATATTTGCTAGCATGCCCGTAAATTGCAAATAACAAGTCCCATCGATCAATATGATAATACAAGCTGATGCTTATGTGGCTCATTAAAAGAAAGAAGTATCATGATTCTACATGTGTTGTAAGTGCCATATATCTGTAAAAACGTAATTCAAAATGGTCTTATTCATCTTTTTTTTTTTTAGAGAGCAGAAGATGACAAGCCCACCTGCTCCACACTCCCCCATCATAAGGATAGTGTACTGAGTATAAAAGACAGAATGGAGAGCTCAGAGCACAATGTCCTGGCACACATCCAGAGACGTTTGTCCCAGTGCCTAAGAGACAATCGGGACACACACCGTACCACCGGCTCCACGCGGCTGGAGGACAGAGAGGATGAGGATGATGATGACACAGAGGGTGATCGTTTCCAGCAGCTCTTGGAGCTGAAGTGTCAGATTCGCAACAGCGGCGAATACGATCTCTTCTACAGCCGCCGTAGCACCATTGAGTGCAGCATGGTGGAGCAGGGAGGAGTACAGCATGAGCTACGTATGCTCAACGAGGAGCTGCGCAGCATCGAACTTGAATGTCAGAACATCATGCAGGCCCATAACCTTCGGAAGGGACAGCAGTCTCCCTCCACGGGCCACTCTGCACCCTCAACCAAAAACCAAAGCCTCCATCAAAGTGACCCTACAAGAAGTAAGCTGGCTGACATAAATGAGAGGCTGGAGAAATCAGACAAGGACAGCTCCAGTGCCTATAACACAGCTGAGAGTTCACGGAGCACCCCTCTAGCAATGGACCGCTCCCCGGAACACTCACTCCAGAGGATGGTTAGTCTTACCAACCAGAGGAACCTCTGCAGTGGCCTTGCCACTGGCTCTTCACTTAGCCCGAGCCCCATCCCAGCATGCCGTGCCCCAGTCCCAGGGAAAAGCAGCAGCCCTGACCACAGAAATCCCTCTGAGTCGACCAAGACAACTCAGGTTGAGGAGGACAGCAGGGGGAAATTAAAGCAACTTGCTTCCCAGATTCCTTACTTCTCTCCATCCCACAGTTCCCAGCAGAGGCAGGTCAACATCCCAGCTCATGCTCGCCACTACCAGAGCTACATGCAGCTGATCCAGCAGCGCTCAGCTGTGGAGTATGCTCAGAGCCAGCTCAGCCTGCTCAGCGTCTGCAAAGAGCCTCAGAGGCCCATTAATGAGCCCAAGATGGAGTGGAAGGTCAAGATCCGCAGCGACGGTACACGCTACATCACCAAGAGGCCTGTGAGAGACAAGATCCTGAGGGAGCGAGCCCTAAAGATTAAAGAAGAGCGTAGTGGGGGAATGACTACAGATGATGATGCAATGAGTGAAATGAAGATGGGCAGGTACTGGAGTAAAGAGGAAAGAAAGCAGCACCTGGTCAGAGCAAAAGAACAGAGGAAAAGACGAGAGTTCATGCAGCGCAGTCGGCTGGAAAGCTTGAAGGAGAACCCTCAGAGCAGCAGTGAGGGTCGCAAGGAAGTAAGCATTATAGAGCTCAGCCAGAAGAAGATGATGAAGAAACGCAACAAGAAGATACTGGACAACTGGATGACCATCCAGGAGCTGATGACTCATGGCACTAAGGCCCCTGAAGGGGCCAAGGTGCACAACGCCTTCCTATCAGTCACTACTGTATAAAAAAAACACACACATTCTACCCCATGCGGTATAATATACTTGCCTCGTTCAATGTGGCGTTTTTATGAGGACAATAGGAATATTTTTCACACTTTGTAACCCAAAAAGCATTTTGTAAAGAATTTATCAGTGGTGTCATGGCATTTTCTTCATGTTTTCCAGTATTGTTTTTCACATCACTCTGCGGGAAAAACATTTTTCTATGAAATTATGACTATATAGTTATTTTATTACTTCGCTCTAAACATTTTTATCTTTTCAATTCTATTTTCATATTTATGTTGTAACCACGAAACTCAAAATGGTTGTATGAGCATCTTAAGAAAAGTTAAGTATCTTCTTTTGTGTATTATCTACACTTGCCAATTGCAACACTCAATGAATCAGTGGGTCTCCTGCCTTTCACCTACTTTTTTTGAAATATTTTGTTCATTAACAGATCTACTTATCCTTTCAAACCTAAATCAGTAACTGTCAATGTTGTTGAGAGGCTGTTTAAATTATGTTTTTGACTTAAGGCGCATGAACATGGACAAAACGTTCGACTAGTCACGAAGTCAACCCTACAGATATCAGAAAATGATAATAGCTTACGAATGTTTCACACAAAGAAAGTTACGTAAGTTGAGCACGGTAAAGTTTCAGCTTTAAAGGGACATGAATATCTTACATTCCAATCATAGTACTGTATAACTATGGAAAGCATGTGTTTAATTAATAAAAAAGTAATGAATCTGAGATAAATCAAATGACCTGAAAGGGGGAAAAAATCCTTTTGGTTTCACCGCAAACTGCCATATCTGTTTTGGGGGGTAGATCCTTGAGGTTTTAGCTTACTGGACATTGTAAATTGTTAATACCAACAAAATGTTTGGTCAACAAATCAAATAATTTTTGCTAATATCATTTTAATTATCAGCAATTTTATAAATGCATCTTTTAAAAGTTCAATACCTCATGTAACAGTGAAACTCTTCATGTGTTGTTTCTGTAATTTGTGAACTTGAGCCACTTTGTTTTTACAAAGCTACGGACAAGGAAACAATACTTCAGAAGCTGCCACGCTGACCTTTTGGACACAGGGAATATGTACTATAATTCATACTTCTAAAATAGTTTGAGATTTTTTTCATCCAAAGAGTCCAAAATATTCTGACTCATTGCCAGTGCTGCAGCTATGGGTAAAACTGATTTTGTATTCAATTTTATTTTTGCTTAATATTTTCATTTTTTTCTACATGTTCAACAACAGATGGACCTTCTCATAGCTTTCACTTACCAGTATTTTTACATCATCCAGATACACTTTCACTCAGCATAGCCTTAACAGCAAAAACTGAATCAATGATACGTTTGTGTGGCAAACTTCTTTCATACACAAACAAACTGTCTCTGGATATCTCTGTGCAACAGAGAGGTATTATTCAGCCTTATTCATACATTGTATCATTTAAGGTTTTAGTAACTGGAAAAGAAAGATATCTAGTCATTACTGATTTATGTTTGCAGTCACATTCAACATGTGTTAGGATGATTGCCACTGAGCAGGACTCAGAACACAGCATATAAGATCACTGAAAAGCTAAACTGGTGAAATGAATGGGTTGCCATTTATCAACAGACTTTATAGTCCAGTTACATGTACAGTATACTCATTCCAAATGCCTCATTTTTAACTGAAATATTGTAAATTTGAAATTTTAAACTGATCCCTGTATTTGTTTTAAGTCAATGTCAATGGTCTAATTTCGAGTAATGCGTAGTTGGCACATTTGTAGCCGGGTAAAATGTGTGATAATGGTGATCTTTGCAAAAGAAATGATAATAAATTATTGTTTTTTGGTATAACATCGCACTGGATCATGTTTCTTTAATTCAGACATTTCTGAAAGAACTAAAATCTGCTGCTAATTTGCTACTGCTTTTAGGTGCCTGAACTTTGTGGTCAAACTTTCGGCTGGTAAGCAACAATCCCTGGCCATAAAACTATCATCTAAGTGTTTGGGTAAACTCAGTAAGTTTCCAGCACACTAACTTTGTAATTAGATGGAGTTATTTTACTTAGTTGTTTTACAAATTTATTTAAAATTCGACTTTCTGTGAAGTGGTCAGTGTGAACAGCGTGAAAGAGAGCTACAGTAACAATCTGTGCTGTTCCTCTAGTCTTCAGTGATGATGCTGAGGGACAATGGATAAAGAAGAGAGGGGGAGGGTGTTGGGAAATAGTAGCATGACATCGCCAGACCAAATCACAAATGCAAGTTTGTCTGTTCACTATTGATTTCCAAGAGGGGTTTATCAAGGGCCATAGATCCAAATGCTTCTAGACGCAACTGAACAGACTAACAACCAGCCAGAGCAACAAAACATGTGACATGACTAAGCAATGGACAATTGTAAAGACTATAGTGTGAGAGATGAGCTGTGATGGTGTAGCATCATTGTCACCATTTATGCCATCAGAAAGTTCTGCATCAGCTGCAGTCATCTTGGTTGTTTTCAAAAATGCCTCAACAGAGCTCATCTTTACTAAACTACAGACAGCAGTTACCAGATCTCAGCCCAGTTTCATACCTATGGAAGATTTTAGACCAACGTGTAAGACAATGCTCTCCACCACCATCTCCATAAGATCAAATGATAAAATGTAAACTTTCATCTTTATACTTTAATCCAGGCTCTGCAGTGACATCTGTAAAGTCTGATGCTACATGTCCTTTTGTCATGTCTGGCTGTTTGTTTTTCTTTCTTCATTGCAAAAGAGATCTCAATGAGATTACCTGATTAAACTAGTAAAGGGCACTCAGAAGAGTGCAGATCTCTGCCGGTCGGGCGCATTTCGGCTGCGATGCAGCCACCCAAGCTGATCATGGCCACTTTCAGACAATATCTCAACAGACATGCTGCAGCACAGTTTTCAAAAGATAAGATTAATTATGAGGATGAACTTATAACTGGACTTTTAATGGTATAGTTTTGTCTGTAGGCCACAGAAAAATAAGTAAAGGGTAACAACAATAAACACAACAAATGCTACTTAATTAAACTTGCCTTGCCTTAAACAGACAAACAAACCATTTAACTACATGGCCTACTTGCTTACTGAGGATAGAAACACAAATATCAAGTAAAATTAACCACATCAACAAAATCTGCAAGTCTACAAAATCAGGGAGGCAAAACACTCTGCTGCTGAATTGCTCCCTGTGTGGTATGACGCCATGCAGCCGACAGAACTAAACCAGGTCACAGCCGCAGCAGCCAGAATGTGGCGCAGCTGTGCCCAGGGGAATTGTCTCTCCTGGTTCCCTTGCAGTCAAGAAGATAATAATGGGGATTTACAGTGGATCACAACATATCAGGTGTGGAACTAATCTGCAGATTCAAAAGAAGACCAGACGTGTGGCCTGCATTGGTCGGTAAGGATTGACAGTATAAGCAGTCAGTAAAACCAGTTTTACAACAACAGTAAATCACGGCAAACACGAGGTCACTGACCTTTGTACAGTACACACAAAACATTAGGGTGATTGGTCCAGTAGTTTGTAAGTCTCGCTGCAGACAGACAAATACACACACGACCGAATGCATGATCTAAGTTTCACAGACTTGGCAAGAAGCACTAAAGCTGATCAGAAGGCTAGTGGTGCCTGACTCCATACTAAGACACTAAGACACACCCCCTGTTGGTTTTCCCTTTACTTTGTCAACCATTTGTTGATTATGGTCACTGCAGTGTCACCAACGTGTGAATACGCAAGGCTAAAATGACATCATTACATATATTGTTTCACGCGCAAAGGTTCTGCAAGTTGTCAGTCATCATCTGAGACACTCCTCATATTAGATAAACAGCTGTGATTAGCCTGACCCGGGCCAGGATAGCTGAAACAGGAGGGGGACCAGAGGTATCTGCCAGAGCAGAGCTCATAGATTTGTCAGGTTCCTTGGACAAGGAAATAGTGTCATATCCGAAAAGTTAACAGTGCAAACAACAGCAACAAAAACTACCTCAAGTCACTCTGGGGTAAAGACCAGTCTGGTGAAGTGAAACCAAATTACTTGTTCACTGAACACACATTCACCTCAGATATCTCCTTAGGAGTGACTCTCTTTTTTCCTCCCCTCTGTGTTAAGTGATTAAACAGAAGGAGATTTCAATTAAAATCACCTTCCACTTGGATGGCTTTGTGTTCATTAAAATGTACCAACCACTTAATCATTGCTATGGCCTTGTCATATGCAGGGGAGAGCTACTGGGATACTCTGGTCTCTGTGTTATCTTAAGTTGTCAGTGTGCTATAGCTGAAATTGGAGTGTCAAGGATACACTGCTGCCTGAAGACTGTTCTGTACTTTTGTGTTTCCATTTAACTGAAAACTTGTTCCATTAAAAAAAAACTGGTAAAATATAGAAAGGAAGCAAGTCTTCCTGATAGCATTATGCATGTTTTCTTTTGAGTAGAAATTATTCTTAGTTACCCATAGGCATTATGTCTACGTTTTTGTTGCCAAGCATTAATTTTCACTGTTTGGTTTTCTTTTGTCTTTTAATATTTCATATTTCCAAACACTTTGTCTTCACACTGGCCTGTGAAGAACTGTGTCCAACTCCTTACAAGACAAAAAGGCCATTGTTCACGCTGTGAGTAACTATAAAAGCACTTCCTACTGGCATACTCTACTTAATTTACATACAATACTGTTTTATAATGCCAAGGTACCACATTTAAAGTGATTCTAAGGTTGTACTCCATGTCAACGCCTTCCATTTCCATTACAGACTGTGGCACTTAAAAGCATATCCATTTATACAGCGACCAAACATTAACATCCAAGTTGGTATTGAAAAGTAGACTCCTGCCATCCCCGGAGCCCATTTCCTCTCCCCTCATTTGTTAATTTGCTCCCTCTGTATAGACGGAGACCATTTAAATGCCAATGAAAAGCCACAGAAGAAAAAGCGGCCGCGAGTTGTACCAAGCGACGCCAGAACTAGCCCGAGTGCTCGCTGGCTAATTAAGTTCATCCCTGAGCCCCTGAAAGAGCCAGTCAGGTGTAATTAAAATCGAGCCTGTGACAGCCATGGCATTTGTCAGAGCTACCCAGCAGTTCAAATACCAGCACTGACAGAAATGTCAAACAGATAGCAGTGGCTCCTCACCTCTTCAGCGCTCCACTCACACAAACACATAGCAGCCATTGCCTCTGTTATGAATGTTTGCTGATAACCTTTAGGATTCCCTGAACAGCAAAAACTACAAATTCTCTCCTATTATTCACCCATCGAGGCCCATATTTATTGACATACAGATCCACTTGACACGTGATGGTGCAATCTACTTCATAGTGCCTCCTCTCCCTCCTAATCTCAAAGGCTTGTAACGAACTGGTAATTGCCTCGGTTCATGTGTCTCTCGATGTCACTTTAGAAATTGACGGCAGCTTTGATCTTTGATATCATAACTGCTGTGTTGTGATAATTGGCCCTATCATGCCAGATGTAGCGGTGTGTACGCGGGTGATATGGACAGACTGCTACTGCTGAGCCAGCTGTTCTGAATTTATATGCCTTAATCAAGCAGAAGACAATAGCTAGTCCGTTGATAGAGGATTATGGGGCATGGAATCACTTAACACCTCCTCCCAAAATCACTAAGCTTCAACCTCAAGGGAATGGGGGACGTCTGTACAAAATTTCATGGCAGTTCATCCAGCGGGTGAGATATTTCAGTCTGGACCAAAATGGGGGAACAGCTAACTAAAGGCTGATTTACAGTTGTGCATAGGCCTGAAGCAGAGCCCGAGCTATAGCCTACACAAGCAGCATTTACACTTGTGCAGTGGTGTGTCTGTTGCCCTGCAATTACACCTTTAAGACACTAATTGGCAGTGGGGCTTCTATGCCACTGTGCTGGGTTTCTGTGATTGATTGATTCAAGTAAAACACCTAAAACACACATAAAATACAGCTAAATAGCGACAACAGTAAACAGAAGTACAAAATTAGGATCCATTATAACTCACAAGGTTTTCCAACAAACGTTTTCCTCACAAATACAACATGCTAACGTTAGCCATTTGACAAATGTCATGTTACAAAATTCAGCCTCATAAGGTTCACCAACAGAACTATTGCCTGATATGTTTTCCCAACATGTACAACATGGAATATTATTAGCATAAGCCCAAGACATTTTCTTTTGCATAAATTAGCCTAGCAGCTAACGGTCTTTCCTCTACTTGTATGAAGTTGGGATATATTACACACAAGACTGAAAATGCTATTATATGGGGGCTCTATAGTCTTCACAATTTATAGTTCTTTATCTGTGAAATTAAAGTAATTAAAAGCTCTGTTTCCACTGAGGGAAATGGTTTTCAGTTAACAAAAAGAAACAGCAGGTCTGCTTTGTTGCGACACATAGTTACATTAATGCACAAGTGTATCAGGTTACGGTAGGCTATGGTGTAGGGTATGTGTCTATGCAGAGCCTACAGCATTGGTATGGTGTAGATTTGATGCAGAAGTATATGCCCTGCCTGTCATGAGCATGGCTTAAAAGGACGAAGTTAAAAACCGCTGTGTTTGTCTGGGAGAGACCTTTAGACTAAATGTTAAACACAGTGGTGACATTTTTGCTCAGACATTCTTTCTGTGCATGTACTATGAACTTTGGGGACTCTGGGCTGCAGAAAAGTGGAAAGCGTTGGTGTGTGTTGATCACTTCAGACTGCAGTAAGTTGCCTCATATTGCAGTACTTGAAAACATCCACTAATGCCCACAGCGGTTGGTAGCGCAGAAAAACTCATGCAAACACTTTGAGGGGCCTCTGCACTTTCAGTTTTGCTGAAATGAACAAGTTTGCTGTTTCACATTCAGTTCACTCTTCATTTCCAGCAACACAACACTGAGCAGAAAACCTGGTGTATAGCCAAGTGTTTACAGCCAACTGTGAATATAATACAAAATTTACACAAGTTAATAGTTTTAAGGATTAGTTTAAAAGTCTAATCTTCTGTTGTCTCACTATTTGCTTCATCACAGCTCTGTGTATTCAAACTCTCTGCTGGATATGTTTGTGTGTCATTATTGGCAGAGATCTTTTATTGCTTCTGTGAACCATTTGGACTTTTTTTTTCCTTTCACACACCCTGTTTTATGTGTCACTTGTTGTTTCATTTTCACCCCAACCGAATGCATTAGGGGACCTATTAAGCAAAAACCTGTGAATATTTCAGAGCATAATTAGAGCTCTAATTACAATTCATTATTCATAAAATGGGTGAACCAAACTGCAATACATACTGCAAAGGTCTCAAACATGTACTATTTGGATCATAATTAGAGTATGTATAATACTCCCTAAAACATATGGTATTACTGTTAGCCCTAAACAGTGATATGCTAGTATATTATTCATAGACACATATAGCAGATTGTAAGGGCTGGGTAATGCCCGCTGGTGGAAACATAATCCCTCTGCAACACTCAGCTCACACTATCACTCAAATTATACGTCAGGTTTACTGCACTGTATTCAAACAACCAAATGGCTTCAAACTACTTTTACTTCAATACCCCATCTATTCAGCCATCTCAGTCCTGGTCTGCTTTAAAGCTGGGATAGGCAGTTTAATTTCGGCTTTGCTGGGCAAAAACCCCACAATAAACTTTGGGCATATTGTAAATCAAGTGGACTGAAAGAACACTAGAATTCTGCACCTCCCCGTGGGTCGTTTTTCAGGCTTTTGACAACCTAGGCTGTGACAGCAGACTCTGGCCAATCACAGACCATTTTCAGAGAGAGGGCGTTTCAACTGGCTGTTCTATAATGCAGATGCACATGTACGTCACTTTGTAAAAGCCTGACTCAAGTTGTCATTCCAGCATTAGCAACAACTGCGTACACTGCAAAGCAACCCAAAAGAGGACAGACTAATCAAAGAGAGTCTCAAAGAAAGTCTCACAGTAAATTAAATAAACACAACACGGCAAAGCATTTCAGAGATAGACAGAAAATGTTGCTAACAGTTTAGCCTTTTGCTAACTGGAGCCAAAGGCTTGTGGCTAGCCTCAAGTTTATTTTAAAAATGGTTAGTTGATGCCAGTGAGAGCCTAAAATCGCAGTATGTCCTCCAACTCATTGCCTGCTACTACAGACCACCTCACCAGGAGGAGTGTAGGCAGCAGCTCCGGGGGCAGTCAGCGGCTGCAGCAACCCATAATATTGCCAACACAAACCCCAGGACTGTGGGGTGGCAAGCTATCTTTTTCTTGTCACATACTGTATGTAGTCTGATAAACAGAGAGAAAGCTAAGTGAATGAGCTGCGTGCGACTGTACAATGAAATAAGATTAAATAAATCAATGTATGGGTTACTATGGCCCTCTTTCCACCGAGCAGAACGGTATGGTGCATTTCAGTTCAGTACACTTTTTTCTGTTTCCACTGTGAAAAGTTATGGATGGTACCAATGGAACTGCTCTGTTCCGTCCCCATGTTTGGTCCCCCCTCTGTTGGGGTACCTAGCACACAGATCTGGTACTAAAAGGTGGAGCTGTGAACA
>JAPZEB010000023.1:24132542-24144976 GCA_029783705.1 Chaetodon striatus
TTTTTTTTTTTTTTTTTGCAGAACCAGTATTTTTACTTTTGATGAGGACATTCTGCTGATACTATTTCTGTACTTTTACTTTGACTTGTAATGGAATATTTTTTTTATTGTTTTTATTTATTTAGGGATGATGCGATTTATGATAGTTCCAATACAGAGTATGTGACGGATGTGTTGCACAGACAGAGACAGAGAGTTTATAGCTATTGCTAATTTTCAAATCTTGTCCCCTGTTGGGCTTTTACATGTAGACCTGAAATGTTATTAAAAATATACAATTTAAAACATCAATGACAATACACTATAAACATGGACGGCACAATAAAATACACCAGCCACAATCCACTCATTACAATACACACAGGACATATACCACAATACAAACATCACAACATGTCCCACAATACAACCACTACAACAGACATACCACAGTGCGCATACTAAAGTACACTTACCTCAATACATCATAACACTTACACTAATACCCCTTAAAAGTTTGAGCACATTTAGCAAAGATTTGGTGCAGCTCTTGTTTGCTTTCAGCCAGCACCTGACCTTTGCTGTGAACGTTTTTAAATCTGTAATCTCTGTTGTGCTGTTTTGGCCCATGGGGCACACTTTCCCCTGGATACCGCTCTGTAAGACCACAGAACATCTTTTCAAGTGATGATGCTTCTTGTTTACGGGATCTGAACGCAACAGCAGCTGCTGTAAAAACTCACAATCTCTAATAGTCTTCCTGGAAGAAGTGAGGAATGTGTCTCTCGATTCGAGGAAGTTCACTTAACAAAATGACATCTGCTTCAGTCAGAGTGAGGTTATCTTGAGAAATATTCCATCACATCCTCTTCGTGTAATCCACACTCACCTACTATCAGTCATATCACTGAAGAATTAGGCCCTCCATTGCTCCAAGCATGCATAAATAATGATAATGACTTGCAGGAGCTTTGATGAGGAACCATTTCTGGGTTTTGGTGCTCAAAGTGCCCTTGAAAATAATAAAGGGGTCTGAAAAATGGCTTTCTTTGAGCAATTTGTGCTATATTCCTTGGCTGAAACCATACAGCTCATTATGCATTTTGCAGCTTGGTAACCTTAAATTGCATTGTTGCTGTAATGTGTCTGATTAATCTATTTCAGTGTTACAAATGCCTTAGAGTGCAAGAAATAGAATGCTAAATTAGTTTGAGATTAGGTTTTTGTAATAGGTTTCACATGAGGGGCATGTCTACGTTTTTTCCAGAAAGCCCAGCTCATTTAACACTTCCATCACAGCCAACAGTTCATGAGGTGGAGAGAGATTTGCGGTAAATTGTGGAGTTTGTGGAACAGCCCATTTAGCCCTGGGGATTTCCTTTGAATGTACTTTCAACTCCAAATGAGAGGCACTTCTCCGCTCTAAAACCAAGCTCGAAAATCCACCCATTAAAAAAATCTGTTTGCACTGACTTAGCCGCATTTCGCTGAAGTTCTCATTTGACCATGAATGTTTTTCAAGGTATACAAGGATTGTCCTTTTCCGTGTCAGAGATAAATGCTGTGGCAAATCCATCATGTGTCGACGGCTGTCAGACTCCGGGAAAAACAATTAAAGGTTCCACGCACGGGTCGAGCTGCTCCAATAGTCAATGAAGCAACCTCTGTGTGTGGGCCCAGGGACGATACATTCATTAGGAAATGCCAGTGAAGGAGGGATGCATGAGGAAGACAATTAAATGACCCACAGTATATGAGGTTGAGGACTCAAGGGAGTGAAAAGATGAAGGGGAAAGACAGCTGATATGAAAATCAAGAGCACAGAACAAAGTTTGCTCAGTTCACTGTAATTATTTAGCAATTAAAACGACCTGGGTCAAAACAGGAAATGTTAGATAGTAAATCTGCGGCGAGACAAAGTCATGTAAGCTACAGGAGGTCCAGCAGAGCTTCGGTAAACAAACCGAAAATGTGTCCTCAGTACTTTGGCACGCCTCCCAAAAGTCAACAGTCCCACACAAAGACGTAAGCATACATTAATCTGCATGCAAACAGACAACACACACATTCTTGGCATTTGGCCAAGTCACAGACGATTTATGGCCACTGATGCTGCTGTCATGCTGGTGCATGAAAGTGGATGCCCGTAATAGTCCGTGCAGTCAATCAGTTACCATGAATCACATGCTCGGCCCATTAATGCTGCCTGTCAGTGGTGTCTACAATGCAATCAAGAAAGTGCAGAGTATTGAATCATGGGGCATATTGTTCACTAACAATACTTGGCATTGCATTGATTTCAACCAATAGTCCTTTAGCCCACAGGCACTGGGATGTGGCTCATTGATGAGACACTTTATCAGGGGGGGAAAAAAAAGGTCAGCCCAAGTGATTGATCCCCTCTTTTATGAGTGGTAATACAGATGGTATTACTTGTGCATTTTGAATGCTCAATCTCAATGACATTTGCTCCAACTGGGCCATAAAAAGCCAATATAAGAGTGAGACTGAGTAATAACATCCTTATTTTTGTGTGTTTGAATGTTATGCATCTATAAAGCATGCCATGCTATCTTGTGTGTGATGGCGGCAGAGGCGGGAGCCCTTGGGGTCAATGTGGAAGCTCTTTGAGCTGTTGTTTATGGCTGTTGAGTGAGAGGAGAGGAGACACCACCCGCGGGTAGCGGGGTATGGATTATTTGTTGAAACATTGATCCAAACAGTGTAGCTGTGAGGCAGCGTGTCATTAATCTAGCTTAGCTTTTGTTCTTTGAGGAAGAGATTCAAATCATTTGCTAGAATGAGATTTGAATTGCAAGTTTAGGAAAGTAGATGCAGGAATAATCTTTGTGGCTAGCTAGCTGTGTGGTAATGATGCCAGTGTCAGTCTGACGGTCAGTCGGTCGACCACTTAGAAGTATTGCCATAAACATCTGTAGACATTCATGGTTCCCATCTTTCAGGGGTGTGTAACTACATTGCAAGTCACTCACATGAGTATAAAAAGTAGTTTTTTTAAGGAATCGGTACTTTCCATGTTCATTTTCTTCAAACTGTTCCTCTGCTCTTTACTTCAGTGCATCGGTGTAGATTTCTAGGGAGACACAGGGGACACATCTCCCTCAATATTTAGAACATATGCATTTGCCACCCCCTTAAAAAACATGACAGAAGCAGAAGACTTTCATTCTGACTCAATTTAAGACATTTACACTGTAACTAGTGCATACAAATCTACCAGAAAGCAGAAAATTGGTCTGGCCAAGGCCCCAAAAAACACCCTGTTTTATATGTGGCCCCACCCCTGTGTTCAAACAAAACCTACGCCCTTGATCGAGTACATTTTCAAGCCAGTAATCTACTTTTTACTAAACTACATTTGCCATTTATATCTTCATAACTGGTCTACTCTAAATTTGCACTATGAGTGTGTGTGTGTGTGTGTGTGTGTGTGTGTGTGTGTGTGTGTAGAGTACCTCTACTGCAGATGCCAAGTTGCCAGCTGGCTGAGAGAACAACAAGCACCAACTGTCCTTTGACTATGATGCAGTGATGACGGAGCAAAACTAAGAACACAGCAGCTTCCAGCAACAATCCCCAGCCACATCTGGCCACACTTTTTATACCAGAATCTAAAAAAAGACAACAGTAACACGGTGCTTGCTCTGCCTCCTGTAAAACACTGAGATCTCCACTTGTAAACACTTCTCTTCTAACCTCTGCGAGCACGTTGAAATAAGTTGCGCGTACTGCAGGTGAAAATGTAGTTAGCTAGCTAACATAAGTGTAGCGCTATATGTAAGGAGATTGTTCATCTCAGTTGTGAAGGTTATCCTTATTTGTTTCATTAGGTTATTTTTAGTTTAGTATATTTGCACATACAGGTATAGAAAATACAGGAAATCAAAAGTTAGCCTTCCTATTCTATAAAAAAAAAAACCCTTAGCCTACCTGCTCTGTAAAAGAAATACTAAAACGGAAAGTAACCTGTGCTTCAAGTAACTTTTTAACCAGTTTTTTAGGTCTCTCAAAAGGTCATTTTCACTTTTACTTGAGTCATTTTTCATGGGAGTAATTGTACTTTTACTTGAGTATAAATATTTGGTAGCCTGCTCCACCCACCACTGCCAGCTTTAGATTGAAATGGCTCAATAACTATCGGATGTATTATCACCACCTGAGGTCTATCTATGCATGGGCCTAGTAATTATTTTATTTTGTTCAATACATTTGTCTACTGAAAACAAAATTAATGACACATTAATGTGCCTCAGCTAGTTTTATGGCTAATTAGCCAAAGCTAGCATGCTAACTAAGGCCAACATGAGAACATTACACCACCAAACATCAGCATGTTAGCCTTGTCATTTTGAGTATTTTACCATCCTTACTCCAAACATTGCTTAGTGCGGCTGTATTCTTGTTTCAACAAAGTTGAACTGAAATTAGGTAGGATCTAAATTTACAGTGCGTCTATCAATATTTGTGAAGTGACAAGATGATATCCATACTGTCCCACTATAGGCACTGAACTAGCGATTTCATTTTATTTCCATGTGAATAATTCTCATCTTGGTCTGCTTACTGTGGCAAATTCACTTCTCAGCATGACCCTGAAGGATCCATGCATAACTAATGCTCACCGGTAAATTACATTAATTGTTTTAACCCCTGGCATATCAGCGCCAAATACCTGTCTCAGCAGTGCTGGAAAATGTATTATTGATCAAAATGTTCACTTGTTAAATGATATCCTTCTGCGGCAGGGACGGGAGAGAGCAGAGAGGCAGAATGCACAGGAGGGAAAACAGATTTGCTACCTGGTCCACTCAACTGTGATAAACTTCTTTCTTCCCTCTCATCCCCGCTCTGGTTTGTCACTTTGTTCAGTTTATCAAACTGACAAGATACACGACTCGCTGTCAGGTGCATGTCTCGACTAACTGGAGTCTCATCCTCACTCAGATGTGCTGTCTTGCAAAATGAGCAGATTGAGGATCAGCCGTTCTTTAGAAGTACCCTTGAAGGGGAGAACTTCTGTGCTGTCACGTCACGTACTGAGTTCATCAGCGAAAGCCTTAACAACCCTTTTATATAGTCCCAGTTGTCTTATACAAAGCTGTGCTGTGTGTATGAAGCCTTTGTTAAACTTTACCCAACTCAACAGCTCTTTCATTATTATTTTAATCTCACGGCATGTACAGTTACTGAAGTTTTGGCAAAAGTTCAGGAACAAAGCACTGTTCTTTCATGTTTTGTCTTTATTACTCTGAGTACATTTCTACTTTTTCCTCCCACTCTAATCTGCTTTGTCACTTCTGTTTTGCCACACTGCTGAACTCTGATATCACTTTATTGGACCAGGTATTTCTTCCAGGAGCTGGTAGAGACCAGAGGTGGGACTAAGTCATTGTTTTGAAAGTAACAGATAAGTCTCAAGTCTTTGTACTGAAGTCCCAAGTCAAGTCCCAAATCCTAAACTTTGAGTTTAGAGCCCTATGTCATAATGCACTGCCACATTGACTCGTAACACAATAGTGTAAATAGAAAGTAAAAGTGTAAAAAGGAAGAGTGTCAGACCTCTATCAGGAGGTCAGAGCTAGTTAAAGGCTGAAGTGAACAGATACGTTTTCAGCCTTCTTTTAAAAATATTTAGCGAGCTAGCTTCCCTGATATCTGTAGGTAGTATGTTTCATAGCTTTGGGGCGTAACTGACAAACGCTGCATCACTGATCTCTGGAACCTCCAATAAACCAGCAGCAGATGATCGCAGTGTTCTTTGAGGCAAATAGTTAACAAGGGAGTTAGCAATGTAGCTCGGTCCCAGCCCATGTAGGGCTTTGTATACAAGGAGGAATCAATTCTAAATGTAACAGGAAACCAGTGCAGAGCAGCTTCGACAAGCCTGATGTGCTGTCTCCTCTTGGCTCTGGTTAATAGCCGAGCTGCAGAGGTTTGAATGAGCTGAAGTCTCAGTGGTGTTTTTTGGGAGGCTGGTAAAGAGTGCATTATAATAGATGAGTCGGCTTGAAATAAAGGAAAAATTTAATTGACAAAAATCACGAATGCTTTTTAAACCTGGACTTATTTGTTAAAACAAGGTTGTTGGAAGTTGCTGCATCTCCATCTGTAATTTTTGACAGACACTTTTTAGTTCTTACTTGACCACTGCGTAGTTTTTGTAAGCGAGCATCGCTATATATGGTATTAATTTTTCCAACTGATGCTCAGTAGCCTAATGTTAGTTCATGTTTCTCTCCTTCAACTTGACTGGATGCTGTCAGATTGGCTCAAACAAAGTAGATCTCTTGACTGGCTGGTAATATAAATAGCGTTAATGTTATTTGATTCAAGCAATAAAAGGGAAATTCAATTAATTTGTGGCACACTTTTTAAATAACACTTAAGTGTTTGGGCTTGGGGGAGAGTATCAAGTATTTTCAAGTGACAAAGCTCAAGTCCAAGTAAAGTCATGAGTCATTGGTGTTAAAGTCCAAGCCGAGTGGCAAGTTTTTTTTTATTTGTGGAGTCTAAAGTCATCAAATTCGTGACTCCAGTCTAATTCGAGTCCAAGTTATATTACTCGAGTCCCAGCCTCTGGAAGACACAACAAACAGTGCTAACAAAAGAGTAAATATTGGACTAACATTTGATTGTGCAATGTTGTTGATATGTAAATGTTGTGTTCACTTTTTGTTTCTGCTGCCCCCAGGTGGTAAAAGAAAATCATCTATTGCAGGTAAGGTGAGAAAGCTGCGTGTATTCATGGTTTGCACACATCCTCAGTGGTCATTAAATTATAGCTGATGTGTTTGCATAGTTTTTGTGAGTGCACATTATTTTACACCTGGTTCCAGATATAAAGGACTCTGCAATCTGAAAAACACACGCTGCCATCTTAAAAACTCTGAATGTCCTTTACACATAACTGTTGACGACGTCGGCTCCACACTCTCCTCACGAAAAGAGGATGTTGATGACTTTGCACTGCCTGATATTGCATAATCCTTACTTTGTGACCCTTTTTACTCGGTGTTGGGCCATTTGCCTCCGACTGTTTTAATTTATGCCTGGGCATTAAATCGTTATTGAACATTACGGAGGCCAAGTGGTGCAAGCAATAACATGAATAATCCATTGGCAGTTCCTGTTAGACCGAAAGCGAATGAGACCTCAATCACCATTATGCTCAGGGGGGAGTGAAACCAGGCGGCAGCAGCATCAGCTTTCCCTCCTAAAAACGGAATATGCTTTGGCATATTGAAGTTGTAAACATCCATCTCACTAAAGGGGGTTGTCCTTGAATGTGTTCAATAATATCATCGAGCATTTTCCCTGCACGTGTATAATCACTTGATGGAAGAAATAAATTGATCTCTTGTGTTTTTGTGGAATTTTGTATAATACTACAAGCTTCTGTTTTAAAAAATATGAACCAGAGCCAACCTATGAGCCTTTCCTTCTAGCTATACAACTGTTATTGCTCATTAGCTCGCAGTACAATACAACCATTAATTGCCTAATATGCAAATCTTTACAATCTCTGCTTGGTTTCACCTGGCTTCACGTCTAACATGGAGCCTTAGATGTAACTTGTACAACTTGTGAAGGGGTAATTCTTTCTTAAAATACATCATTTTTCCCCCACTCTGTAATTTCTCAGGAAGAAAAATGGAAATATCTTAACAGCTGCTTAGTATAGAGACCATTTTAAATTCATCACGCAGCTCTATTGCCTATTCCAGGCACGTCCGTCAATCTGCCTGTGAAATGAAGAGCCAGAGGCTACTGACCCAGACACATCAGCTCCTTTTCGGCCATCTAACAACACTTCCTGAAGTCTTCACACTCGCACATGAATTTATTTTTAGCTCGCCACTGCCTTCCACAACACGGCTCATGCTCCGTCTTTGTGCGGCGCGAGTGGGCAACAAGTTGAGTTTATGCAAAGTGGTTATGATGGCTGCTGCAAAAGATTTAATAAGAATAAATAAAGAAAATAAAATGTAAGACAGTGAGAACCGAGCGTTGCAAATTAAACCTTGAGGAATTTCTGTCAAATTATTTAATTACACCAGAATTAATTTGGCTTATTACAAACGCAATGCTCTTAGGATTCTCTTAATTTAAAGGATATTTGCAGCCCACAATACTGTATAGTCTTAAAGAAAATGAAATTACAAACAATATCACATACTTTAGAGCTGTCAAATTAAAAACGCCTTTTTGAGATACTACATCACCACTGAAAATGCTTTTTAATAAAATATTTATTCCCCATTCATATGCTGGCTTTTGAGTAAGACATTTACACCACAGATATTATCTTTGTGTCATTAAATCATATGTGCAAATTGTTTGCTAAACCTGGGAGCAGATTTCACAATGCTAGCTGGCTTGATTGAAAACTATCCGCTCTCTGTGACAATATTCCAGTTATCAGGAAACATTTTCATATCGGTAAAGTTACTGACATTACTTTAACGGCAATACAATGAACCGTAAACAACGCTTTGACAAACTCCCACACCACAGTACATGAAATGATAGCCTCATGTTAAAGTTTTAAGGTAGGCATCAAAAGTGCTTCCTGTCAAAGATATCCAACAATAATAAATACTGATATATTCTAAACGTTTAAAGTCATCTTAATTGGCATTTGTTTTGTCCAATAAAAAAGGAAGAAAATTCCTGGTTAACTAACAAGTACCTGAAAATAACAACCCATAACCCTTTTCCATGATATCCCAACCTGCTCTCACTCCAGGTGGTCAAATAGTGACTAACTGTCACGCCCCTTGGCTTCTCATAGCGACGCACAGGCCACGCAGCTGAAACACGGCGTAATGTGTTTGATGTGGAACTAAAGCTGGGAGAAGTTTTCTCAAAGGGTTTCCTGCCAGAAAGGGATTTCTTGATTAAGGCAGGAATAAAGTTGTGGTTCGGGTTACAATGAAGAGATTTCTGTCAGAAAAGGCTTTCTGAGAGAAAGCCCACAAGGAAAACTTCTCCCATGTGCTAAACTGTCAGGGTTAGCTTTAGGCAACAAAACTACTTAGTTGGGTCAAAGTAAGTACGTTTGTTATGTAACATAATGCCAGAGAGTGACGTCAATGCACAACATTGTCCTTTGGTTTCACATGGGAAGTAGGAATTTCAAGGGTAACTTTGGTATTTCTCAACCTGGATCCTATTTTCCCACATTTCTGTGTCTAAGTGACTAATGGGAACAACACTATTTGAAACTGGTCCAGCTGACTGAGCCCACTGCAGCCAGCACCTGCAAAACAGGCTACACTGTCACCACTTGTGAAAATTGAGCATCGTCAATTTACATCCAATAATACTTGTTTTTGCTACTGACAGGCTCAGATTGTTATTTTAAGTGCCTGACAACATTATCATGTATTATGAAGTATTACCCTAGATGGGTTTACATTGGAGATAGCTTAAAACTAACGCGTCTCATGAAGACGCCAAATGAGGGCCTTCAGTGTCTAGATCACATACGGAGGGGCATGACAAAGTGTTGGTATTTGACCCCCTGGAAAACGGGAATGGGCTGGATATCCTGCAGTGACAAAAACACTTGTAAAAACCTGTATGCAAAATTATATTAAAACAACTCTCATAAGATACTCTCAATGTGAGTACACATTCAAATACCCTGCTGTGTTTTATCCCCCCCAAAGACCTTAGACAACTGAACAAAGTGATTGTAGGTTCTTTCTCAAAACAAAAAATAACACAACCTGATTGTCTAGAATACAGCAAAGTGTCCTTCTCGTCTACAATGACGTCCAAAATCTCCGCAGGGCAAGGTGGATTCAGTGTATTTTCCACCACGGTGAGAAAGCATTTCTGACCTGATTGTGTTCACTGGACGGATAAGACCCAAGATTGGCTTCACTGAAGAATAAAAAATATAACCTGTTCCACAGATTACCCTTCCCCATTTCTACAGTTTTGATATGCAGTTTGTAAACAGATGATGTTCGATGTTGACTTGAGTCTGTTTGTCATTCAGCTCATTGTCTCCACAGGAGTGTCTTAAATCCACGTCTCTACCTCCAGAGAGAAATCAGACACTAATCATGACATCGATGATATCAGAGTGCTGTCCTGATCATCTTCTCCGTGTGACGTCTTGTTGAACAGACAAGATGCTCTGTTTTAACTTCTTCGTAAACAGGTGACTGGCTCTTCCACAGTAGGTATTTGTGGTGGTCTGCAGTGTCGCTTCCAGCGGCTGAAGTAATGAGGTCTCCATGTCCTCACCGAACGGGTACTGCCATGAAGAAAAAAAGGGTGCAAGTATTATAATTCTAATTTCAGTGTGCAGTGTTTTTAATTTAAGCCCTTCTCTTGCATAACTTAAAGACTCAAAGCGTGCTTTAAATAAAAGAAAATCAAGCCGAAGTGTGTTTGTGCACCTGTTGCCTGCTGTGGCGGCCATGACAGGAGGACGAGGACCGCATTCAAATCACGAGAATTAAGTGCCACATTTATCACTGTCACTTCAGGACAATAACATTCTGCATTTGATTCAAAACTGTCAATTCGGAGTGTGTTTGGATGATGAATATCTGTTACCAAAACTATACAAGAATGGGCTCAGTAGGGCGTAGCAGCACTGGTGAAAGCTACAGCTGCAGCATTCCAGATATGCTTCATTATTGGATGCTTTTGTGTCACCAAGTGAACAGCAAAGATAAAACTTCCAGCTCTTCAGCCGGCTAATATAAGCAGCTGAGGCTTTTGTCACGTACCGTATGTAAATAAGGACGCAGGCCTTTTGTTTTTGTTTCCAGGCACGCCACTCTTTCACTGCTCGAGTAAATAAGAAGAAATCACTCTTTTACAGCATCTCATTTGACTCCGGTTTGGTCAAGCACTAGGTAACTCAAAGCACACTTTCTTTATTATCTTTCATATACTGCGGCAGGCAATAAAGCACCATTAACAGCCTCCTATCGATTTTTATGTGGATGCTGCTGGTGCGTTGTCCACACAGCCATCATGATGTCTCAAACTAGCATCAGCACTAAAAATTTTACAACTCTTCTGTGGGCTTGGCTGCGTAATGGTAGTGCCCTTTATTACAAGCTCCTCTGCTTGCTGGGAGAGCCTGCCTTGGGAGGCGGGCTGACTAAGGAGCTCTTGGTGGGATGGAAATGAGAGTTTCCTCCAGAATTGCCTGCTCCAGGCTTTAGGATGGTGTCCTCAAAGGACTGAGTGGGAACAAAGTGGGAGGCGGCCTGAGGAGCTGGAGCAACAGGAAGCACTGATAAAAGCTTCAACAAAATATACAACAAAGGATGAAACGCTCCTCGGTTAGACCAGGCTCTTTTCTAACAAGCTAATTGTACTACAAAGCCCTGTATCTTACATTTATCACACATATTATGATTACTGATGACAAACACCAGCTCTTCTCCACCTCCTAAAATCAAGTGGAATCTGGTATATGCCGCCTTGGATGCTGTATGCGTGTTTGTGCTGTCGGAGAGACTGATGGAGGCATGAGGGCCGAGTGCCCCATAATGAAGCCCGCTCGTTTACTTAATGGCTGAGAACATTGCCCGCACTGATAGTGGCCAGGCTGGGCCCTGTGGCGGTAATGGATGGAGACCAGCTAATGAAGCTTCCCTTACTCCCCCGATTGCTGCCTGCATGTTGACCGGTGTGCTGAAATCAACAAGAGCAGATCGAAGGCAGGGAGAGAGCTCTGCGGCTGATTTGCCAGCTCATTGATGAAGGATGTGTAAGTGGACTTTTAAGCTCTCAGAGCTGAAACGCATAAATAACGCATGGTAAATCTGACAGATGTCATACTTTTCCATTCCAAGTTCTGTCTTCATTTTCAAGTGCCAGCAATGCATTGGCACTGCTCTGCAGGGTGTCATACTAACTTAAGGACGCTACAATTCTGAAAATGTTTAGAGTTTACACAGAAGGCATAAAGAGACAGCCAGACCTCACCAGCTGTTCCAAGAGAAATGAGGCCTACGCACAAACCCAGGAGGATATTAAAAGATGAGGGTAGTGATTTTATATTTTTTCTTTTGTCAACAAGTCCAATGAAAAGACAAAAAAAAAAAAAAACCCAAAACAATAGATTGCTCTCACTAACAAAGTATTGTCTGTGTGTCCCAATTCTGATATAGCTGATCCCTCTGAGCCATAGACCTGCAATGTTGTCCAAAAACTTTTAAAAACACATAAATGAGCAACACCATTTTGCTGGCTGGCATACTTCTTTTTCAGACTTTTAAGGCCCGTTTCCACCGAGCAGTTCAGTTCAGTTCAGTTCAGTACGCTTTTTTTCCTTTTCCACTGTGAAAAGTCGTGGATGATACCAATAGAACTGTTATGTATCATCCCCATTTTTGGTCCCCCCTCTGTTGGGGTACCTAGCACACAGATCTTGCACTAAAAGGTGGAGCTGTTAACAC
>JAPZEB010000023.1:24161082-24171549 GCA_029783705.1 Chaetodon striatus
CCTTATAATTCAAAATGAATTATACTACTATTACAATATAAAATATGACACTGAAAAGGCCCATTTGCAGTTAAATGAGTTCTTTTAATTTCGATACTTCGTTTTCAATATCTCTACCTTTAATGAGGTAATTTTTACACATGGTGTTGCGGCTTTTATTGAAGTAACTGATTTTCCACCGCCGGCCAACAGTAGAAACTTTGGACATTCCCATCATTGGCCACCAGAGGGTAGCAGCGCAGAATTACCCGGAAGTACGTTGTTCAGCGAAGAAGCGCATCCAGAGCCAGGACAGCTATGGCTGCACAGGGACACACATAAAGAGATAACTCTGGACTGATGTGTAGCTTTAATTTAAGTTTGAGTGTTCCGTAGCGATACGAGGAGTATGTGAAGCGCGCTGTGAGGCCAGGAGTATTAAAAACATTATTTGGTGAGTGAGTTCTTGCGACTTCCTCTTGTGCTGTGATGCTAATGAGCTAAGTTTGCTAACAACAGCTTCGTCATAGTCACAACAGCATCTTGTATTTCTGGAAAAGAGCACTTCTGGCCATTTACAGTCGTGTCTATTTAATGTGAAATCCCACTGCAATCATTCATACGGACAGTTCACATTCCCAGACGGTCTTTAGGTACTTCGTATATTCTAATTTACAAGGAGATGTGATATAAGCAGCTTCCCCTGCAGAAGCCACTGTTTAGGAAAAGCGCACTGTAGATCAAGCATGTCTGTGGTCGTGCATCTATGACTGTAATCATTATTGTATCAATCAAATATTTAAAATAGTAGCCTACATAATCAATTGGATTGTTTTGCATGTCAAAAACGCAGGACTACGTGAATGCCAAGAAGTTATGGCAGAGTCTCTGTCTGCATAGTTACAGTTATCCTCCATCAGTCACATCACTCCTGTCCTTCAGCAGCTTCACTGGCTCCCTGTCAAACACCGACTTTAAGATCTCACTCCTCACCTTTAAGGTTATCCACAACCTAGCTCCTCTGTACCTCACCGAGCTCTTGCACATCCACACCCCCACCTGCACTCTCAGGTCTTCCTCTTCTCTCCACGTCCCTGTCCCGCCAGCCAGCCTGACCAGTATGGGATCCACAGCCGTCAGCCGCTCTGCTTCCCACCAGGATCTCCTCCCCACCGGACATCCGTAAAATCACCTCACTCCCCACTTTCAAATCCCGCCTTAATACTCATATCCTTAAAATAGCCTCTTCAGTGTGAGTCCCCTCTGTCGAGCCAGACACATCCACCATTTACACAGAATTGTATTCACTGGTGACCCTGAGTGTCTTAATAGCTGCTTATAACTAAAATGTATTGTTATTATTAGTAGTTATGGGTGTGGAAGGTGCAGATGCCACTGAACTGATGCCAACATATTTGTGTGTGTGCTACAAGGCTCTGTTTTCTGTGTGCTTAGGTATGTTTGAAATGGTCTGGGGTGAATATGCTTATACCAAGAGTCAGATGTCACATAAACATGGCTATATTTGTTTCCCTTTTTTAGGTTCATCAGTCTCTACTGAAACATACTGAGCTTACCAGCCAGAGGACCAAAATCATTCCTTCAACAGTAAGTGAATGTAGCAGTATGCATTACAAGCATAACAGTGTAATGAGTCATCTTCCACACAGACTTCCAACCTCTGACTGGACTGTTTTGGCGGGGCCACTTCTTTAAGCACGCAGAAATTTTGACTACACACATCGGCCTGTCACAATAACAACTTTAGTTTGACGATATATAGCCCCAGAGATGACAGATAGGCAATATTATTATCATTTTAACACTATTTTAAGTGCATTGAACTTTTATATTGACCAGAAATGTAAGCAAAACATGTATGCAGTTTTTTTTCCTATTTTTTCCAGCTAAGATGCTTTCAGAATATGCCTAGGCACTTCATCCAAGTCCTATAATGGTCGGGAATGCCCTGCTGTTTATTCTGGCTCCACGTTGTCTTAAATCTTGGTGACATTCTCTTGTAAACAAACATAAACACGAGCAATATTGTTTGAGCTATAAACATGACCTCTTTCATTTTTTCTGACCTCAGTATGTCGATAATGTAATTATCGTGACAGGCCTATGCACATGCTCAGCTAGTCAATATAAGCCTATAAAATGTAGTAGTGCTTAAAAAATAAAAAAATATACAGTGTTTTAAGATGACAGTGTTGGGGAGGATTTATTCATTATCTGTGTGTGCAGCCTCCTGCTCCTCAATTGTTATTTCTAGTTTGGTGATGGAGGATTTTCCCAGTGATTACACCCACTAGCCTGCCCAAATCTCCTGAGAGATCTCACAATAGGCTTTTAGTCTAGAAAACACCCAGTGAAAATATCTGGAGCTGGGAAGCTGAAGGCTTCATCATTCAGTATAATATGCAAACTTTTGCTGATGACCGTCTCTGTGATTTAAAAAAAAAAAAAGTCTTGATTATGTATACTAAATTTGGATATTTACTTTATCCATCCATTTTCATCTGCTTATCCGGGGCTGGGTCGCAGGGACAGCATGCCCAGCAAAGCACCCCAGACGTCCCTCTCCCCAGCAATGCTTTCCAGCTCCTCCTGGGGAACCCAGAGGCGTTCCCCGGCCAGATTAGATATATTCCTCCAGAGTGTTCCGGGTCTGCTGCACCAAACCGCCAGCTATCTCACGCTACATTATACTGTTCTACTCATGAAGAAGACCCAATCCTTACACAATAAAACATGATTCTATGAGGGCAAAACTTATTTTCTTTACCACATATTTACTCAAGAAATAGACTGTGAAACTGACTTAATAGCTGCACTTTGAACTCATAGTCTGACCCGGACATAATCACACTCCTTTTTTCTTTACAGTGGCATACAGACGTGGTCCAAAGTCAATTAGAGAGGCATATGATGAGCGCTTCGTGGATTCAAGAGAGGTAAGGAAAGATATTGTTTGCATGACCAAAATATATGAATTGCACAAAGCCCAGCTGTCGCCCAAGTGGGAAAACTGCTGGTGTAACAGGCTTTGATTTCATGTTCCTGTTTCTTTAGTTTTTTATGACCATGGTTGACGTTTATGGCAGGATTGAGAATTCATTCACTTGTTCTTTTTTTGTAAGTCACTCTTTAGGGGGATATTAATGTTGAATACAGTTCTCATGAGACTTTCTATCTCAGTATCATAAAGCTGTGGGAGCTGTTTTTCAGTTGTTTTTGTTATCTTTGACAAATTTATGTTAAAAAAGAATTCTATGAGCAAAGCTGTTCATTGAGCCTTTAGAGTGCAGAGACCTATATCTCAGGACGTGTTTATCAGAGTGGGGCAGTATTAAATAATCAAGATCTTTCAGAGAAATGACTCATAACATCATAATTTCATTTCTGACGATGCATTGTCAGTTGTCACCAGTGAAATAGGTACCAAACACTCTGCCTAAATATTTAATCTTGAGTGAAGAACAGCTGTATTTCATGTAAAATATAACATTGTGTCATTTCAGGTTGTCAGTATTGTGGGCAAGAGGAGCCACATGCCCCGCCCCTTACTGGAGTATTACATAGGTTTTAACGATGACCAGTGGTATGGTGGTCATCGAAATTATCAGGACTCGGGAGAATCTCATGGCGAAGGCAGCTACCGACCCAGTGATCGCCGATACTACGAGAACTTTGGCAGTTTTCGCAGAAATTCCTCACCCCCCCGAAATGTAAGACAAGCTTGGTATGCAGGCTGCATAAACTCAAATCTAAAACAATCAAAGTTATGTTTACATTCAGTATTACTTGCCAAAGCTCATTGTGAGGACAAATATGGACAAAAATTTATATCTGAATGGTGATAAATTATACATATCTTGGTATTTTCTATGAATGGGCTACATGTTTTCAAGTCGAAGCCACATTTTCAAGCACTTTTATAAAAACAGACTGAGATCAAAATAAAATGCAAAGACAGGGATTTTTTTCCCTGTTTGAAAATAAAAGCTGCACAACATGGAAATGAAAAATTCTATAAAATAAATAGCAGGAGCTACAGAGGTTTAAAGGTTTGCAGCACAGGACAAAAATCTCTAACTTGATTATTAAGGTACCAAGTCTGCCTAAAAACATTGTAGTTTAGAAAAGTAAAAAAATCTTGGTGGGGGAAGTTAAAAAGTTGTTTTCCATGACCTTTCATATTAATCTAGTGCTGTAAAATAAGTTAAATCTTTTTATTTATTTAGGCTATTAATCTTATTTATGCACAGAGCATCAACAGAGAAACTGTGTGCTGCCGTAACTTCATACATCTCACAGACTGATTTAGCGTAGCATGTGCAACATATAGACCGATGTCACACTGTAGACTAATTCACAGACAGATTAAACAGAGGAGCAGCTCTGTGTCTCTGAATGTTGATGGAGAAACTGTGAGTGAGTGAGGCAGAGCTGTGCAGAGAGTGTGAGAGGATAGATGCACTCTAGTATGCGTTTTGTTATGCAACTTGACCCTATATCGATATACATGGTGTTGTCTAAATTTATATCTTGCTTGAAAATATATCAGTATTTTTATTTATATATATTTTTACATTTCAACAATTTCCCCCTGGGGATCAATAAAGTATCTCTGATTCTGATTTCCTACGTAGTCGTTATATTGCCTAGCTCATTGTGTGTAGCCTGATGGTCTAACAATCGTGTCGATTGCATTTCCTTCCTGATTATTGATTTGCAAAGCAGGTTTTTTTTAATTTTTTTTTTAAATGCTGCGTTGTGTACGTCCATGTTTATGACAGAACATCTTCTTCACCGTCTTTGCTGGTGCACTGCAGCATATCTTTGCATATTACACCCAATTGTGGTACACCACAAGAAAAGGTTAGCAACCTAACACGCAGCCCTTGAACTGCCGTCTGGCCCACTGACACCGCCTGTACGCCTCTCCAGTCCTTTTAACCTGCACGTTCCTGACGAGCAGATTAAGCACAGGTGGCTCAACCACATAACATGTATGTATGTCCTCAAATGCACAAGATAAACAAAACAGTGACCCACTCATATATATATATATAAAAAAAACTCCATAGTCTGCTAGATTTATAAAACTCCACAGGGAACCTTTATTGGTATTGTAATTGTGATTTCTTTTTTCTTTTTTTTTTTTTCAGGAGGGCCCGTACTCCCAGCAGTCTTATGGCCGAGATGATTTAAGGCATCAGTTGAGGTAGTTAATGTGTGTTCTTCTATTACTTGTGGTATTGTAGTGATGTCAGATTATCAGGTTGCTTTACTGAACTATTTGTGCAATGCATCAGTTTGTCCACAGGGTGGAGGCAGAGTTCAGTCTATTGAAGGGTGGATATTATTAGCTTGATCGAGCATGGTGTGTGACTGTGTGTGTGTGTGTCATTGAGAATAAAATGGGGTAATCAAGCTCATTGGTGTAAAATCTCTTTCAATTTATTTTTTTAATTTTTGCGGCTACATTCCACCTCAATTATAAAGAAGATAACATCTACCACTACAAATTGTTGCTCTGGCAAATGTCTTGACAGAAACATATAGCTTTGTAAAATATATTTAGGAAGCTTATGTCAATTATCTGTGACCACACTCCTCTTGAGATAAGCTGAAGAGCTTAACCACGCACAGAGCAGCTAAGTCCAGCAGTTATAACTCCTACATCAACACACACTCTTCTCGCCCTGGCCACTTTAACATACCAACAGTTTACGGGCCCAGGCTCCCCTTTCCAGGAGTCATACCGGGCTAGAGAGGGGGACAAAGGGCACTAGTGTCTACTCACTCAGCCAAACAACCCCACCCCCACCCCTTACCCCACCCTGAGAGGAAAAACAGCTGGACCACTCCCTCTTCAGTCAAACACCCACACACTTCCCAAATATTCTCAGCAGCTTACGCCTTGTGTCTTTTTTTGGTCCTTTCAGCATAAATTTGAGTTAATAGAAGTTATAAATGACCTTAAAATCAACTGTTTAATATATATTCACACAGAACACGACTGTGGATATGAACAAGGTGTTACAATGGCCATGCTGGTCATATTGAGCAGTGGTCCCCAACTGGTCGAGCCTTGGGGACCAGAATTCTTCTTAGTCATTAGTTCAAGGTCCCAAAGTTGAATACATTCAGCATCATACCTTGTTGTCCATTCAAAATTGACAGCTACCCGCTTTTGAACCATGACTCACCAGTCGGGAACCTCTAATTTAGCACGACTCTCTCAATCCTAGCACAAGACAGAATTTTCCCACGCAAAGCTCACACTCATGAGGATAACGGTGTAGCCTCAGAAGCTACGTAAGTAGACTCCGTAACTACACTGGAACTTCTTGCCGTACAACTTTAAAATCAAACTGAAGGGGTGTTGGATAAGGACGAGCAGTGCATCATATCTTACAGTGCTGCAACGGCATTTTGGTGACACACTTGAATTCCTTTTCATCCTCCCTTCCCTTAAGGAGGTTTTAACCACACATTATGAGTTAACTGCCTGATGTGCAGCTCCGAATTAACGAACAGTCAGAAGTTACCATGCTAAATGAAGCTTTGTCTTGTTTTTGTAAACTGCCTTTTTAAATCCATCCTCTCCATTTAAGTATTTTTATCTTCAAACAAACCAGGTGTGTTTTTACTTTGTTAAGAGGGCAAAGGGAACAAAGATGCAAATATTATCAGTTGGTATTATTAGTCTGTTGTGTCTCTTGGGACCCACAGTTATTTTTAGGCTTCATGACTCATCAGAATATTGCATTATTCTGGTAATATTTTAGTGCAGTGACTGACAGCAGCAAGAGTGCTCTTCACACAGTGTATCTTTGCTACTGCAATAAGCAGATCACCTTTCAAGTGTGTAATCACTGGGTGAATTTGTATCTGATAAATGCTTGATTTACTCTACTTTAGTGAAGTACACAACTTCTTTTTCTCCGTCAGTATCCTTTTGATGTCAGTGGTGTACTGCGTGGATTGCAGTTCAGTGTTTGGCAAATGGCAGGCCGAGTCCTGGCTACTTCAAACAGACCATGAGTCGTAAAAGTTTGAGGTCTTGTTAGACCTGCTCTTTGTTTGAGATGCAGCTTGAGTTCATGCAGAGGTCATGACAACCAGGTGCCTTTGGGTCATTTATACTTCTGAACCTTAAGGCTGTTTTTTCAGGCACAAGCTTTGAGTCTGGAAAATCATAAAAGTGAGATACGATGAGGTTTTAGTTCTTGTGCTAGGCCTGTTGAGATAAATGCATTATTACGCTGCATGGTTGAAAAACAAGTGTGGCGACGGTGCTTTGTGACTTCAGCTCCATATTTAGGCGTAATCATGGCTCTGCCTACAATTGAAGACAGATAGTAGTGAAAGACGACCAAAATTGGTGCGAGTGTCTGCCAACTGTTGCATGTGCCAAAGTGGAAGATTGCCTCAATTCCACAAATTGATCAGCGCCCCACTGAGACTGAATTTAGGTCTTTGTGGTTTTAGTCTTCTATTTATTGTTTCCATTACCCATCTGAGGGCGTTCACTGACGACCGCTGACCACTTTTTCTTCTTAAACCAGTTAAGATGAAAATTGTTCATTTGGAATTCACACTTAACACACTCTTGATTTATTTATCATATTTTCCCTGGACCTTTCTTTTCCACACAGCTGTTACGAGGTTGCAAAGCAGCTTTGCCAGTTATTGATTTGTCTGTATTTTTTTAATGTTTTTTAGGAACAGCGGAAGAGGTGGTCCCCATCACCGCAGCAGAGGTCGAGGGTCCGGCCCTCCTGTGAGGTCAGTGCCAGACAGAAAAGCCCACTCACTGCCCTCACTGCCCTCACTGCCCTCAGTGCCCTGACATCCATATGGTTTTCTAGTATACATTTAACAAACTGCCAACTTTGAGAGGGTAACCGAAGGTATTGTAACAATTGACATTCAAACATGAGTTATATCCCACACAATGTGCATTTTTAAAATCAAAAGGGAACATCATATTGCAAAAGGTCTTTTATTTTCTTATGAAAACCTCACTCATTAGGAAAATTAGGAAAGATCTCTGCAGAAAATTACATTTTAAGAAAGAAATATAAATTCCCATAGCTAATATCATATCCTGTATTTCAACCCTTTGAAACCTGGAGCAACATCACTTTTCTTGTGCTGCTTTCAGACGCCTTTTGCAAATATTTAAACCTTTGAGCCTTGAGCAAATTGCAATTCTGTCAAAAACATGGGGAAATAGGCACTGAGCCATTTAGTAAAAAATGTTGCACAAATTTCAAAGAAATAACAGATATAGAAAATAATTTTAAAAAAGGGAAAAAAGAAAAAAAGCTGGTGAAAAGATATATTTGTAATTATTATTATTATTGTTAAGTTTAAAAATTATGCCACAGAATTATTATGATTTTTAAGCGCTTCTTTTCACATGTTAGTTTCTTCTTAACTTTCTTTCTTTTTTCTTTTTTCTTTCTACTAATTTCTTGCTGATTTTTTTAGGCCATTTATAGATTTATTGATCTAAAGCACTCTTGACCTTTGAACTTTTTGATCTCTGTTGATTTCCATAGAGAAGACCATGATGACTACAGGAACTCTCCAAGTATAGTAGTCAAACGGGACCGCTCTCCCGCAAGGAGGGAAGTCCAGCTGCCCGCACCCGTCCGCTCTGGATCGAGCAGCAGTACCAGGAGCTTCTCACCTGACAGGGAGAAAGGGCACAGCTACCAGCAGTCTCAGCCAAGGCGTAAGTATGAAGTCCTTAGTGGATCTCGAACAGCTCAAGTATACAGAAAAAAGCCTCAGTTGCAGTTGTCATTGTAACCAGCGAAAAAGAAGTGCTACCAGACTAACAGGAAGAGTTGTAGCAATATTTTATTCTTCCCCTTTCATGACCTAATTTATGGAAATATTGTTTTGTTTGTTGAGTCTAAACAAGTGTTCTCTCAAAACCTACTCATAAAATATCAATAATGAAGCTGTGGTTTAATAGCAGTAATACAGAGGCAGAGAAAACTCAGTTTCCAAATTCGTTATGCTCTCTCCTGCTCTGTCTTTGCTCTTAAATCATTTGCATGGAACCAGCAGTAATGGACGTAGCTGTCTGACCTGCTGCCTGAGTGGATTGTATGACTTCCAATAACACAGCTCACTGGCCACAGCATGCACAACCTGAGGGAGCTCAGCTAATGGGATACAGTGGAGTTGTGAATGTACCCATATCTAGTACAGTGTTTGTCGTCGCAGCTGTCATACCCTCTGTAATGACAACAGAAGAGGTCATTTTCCCATTTCACAGAGGCATACGTATAATTACAACGTCTAAAAGTATTAAGCCATTCCAGGTGAAGCATCTGTTTTCAGAGGTGCTGTGTAATGTGAGGGGTCAGGGTGTGCTGAAACACGTTAAGATGTTAATTACACTAACACCACACACACTTTTCCAAGGCTGGGAAAAAGGATACTCTCAGTTTATTGGGGTGGTTTGGCTTTAGATTCAGAACCTGACCTTTTCCCTTTTCTTCAGTGCGAGCAGTTCATGACGCTGGCTTAACGATGTCTTCAAAATCACTCTGGGTTCGTCAGTTTACACGCTTTCTTTTGTGACTTCTACAGGCTTTAGATCTTTAATTAACAATGCTGAGCTAATGAAATTTATGGATTCACGTTTCACAAAATCTTGTTTAAAGTGATCTGAAATAAGCAATATTATTAGTCTGAGGCAAAGAGGTGTGGGCAGTCATTTCTTTAGGGCTTTGATTTCTAAGACACATAAACATATTAATGTGGTGAAAGCTTAGCTCCATGTTGCACCACCCTTTGAAGATGCAATAAAACTGTGAGAAAACAGTTGTACCTCCCAACTCCACTCCCATCTGGGATACTAATTAGGCCAGCACAGCAAAGTAACCAAAAATAGGGCTTTGGTGTGAGGGTATGTAGGCTTTGTCATACACACAGAATCTGTGTGCAGAGTCTTTTTACAAAGTCTTTGTCAATGATGACTGTGATTGATGAGCCACACAGGGGGCCCACCACCTGTAAGGTTTTTGTGAAGTGGTAGTAGAAGGCTCTTTTTTTTGTTTTAAATTTTTTATTTTTTTTTAGATAGGACAGTCTAAGTGTGAAAGGGAGGAGAGAGGAGGGATGACATGCAGCAAAGGGCCGCAGGCTGGAGTCAAATCTGTGGCTGCTGTGGCAAGGACATGGCCTTTTTTAAGGGATGCCTGCTCTACCCACTAAGCCACTGGGCACCCCAATTGAAGGCTCTCGATGGCTATTATGATGTGGAGTGTCATCTAGCGAGCGTTTCAAACTGAATACAGTCTAGCCTCTGGAGACAGACACATGGATTCAGGCTGGACTCACATATTTTCTGTGGTTGTTGTCGTAGTTGTACATGTATTCAATTCAATTCAATTTTTATTTATAAAGCCCAATATCACAAATCACAATTTGCCTCAGAGGGCTTTACAGCAT
>JAPZEB010000023.1:24175720-24193652 GCA_029783705.1 Chaetodon striatus
CAGCGGTAGACCAGCAGCTCCTGTGTTAAGTGATGTTAAATGACTGTTTTTCTTGATGGAGTCTGGCTTTCGGGAGAGCGATATAATGATTTCAGTTTCCCCTCGGACAGAGTTGTCTGATGGCAAAGTACAGATATTCTATATTCAAATATTCTAAATATAATAAACACTTAAAGGGTGACGTCTACAACTGACATCTACTGTATGTAACACACTTACTATGGATAAGTACCTCATACTACCCCACTTCCAAAGATTCGAACTGTTCCTTTAAATAACACACACATGCAAAAGCACCTTATTTATTTGGTTTATTTGAAGAAATCTGTTTTGTTCACTGCAGCTGTGACATCATAGTCCTAAAACTAAAGCTCCTAATGTGTTCACCTCACTGTGTGGTTGCCCTACGTTGTGTGAGGGCCCTGGTCTCAAGGTGGGCCGTGTATCCAGACAACCCTTTTACACCGGCTTTACGATTTGGCTGAGAGTCAAGGCGTTGACGTCAAAGGTGTATAAATGTGCCTCGGCTTGCAACACGTAATATTTAAGAAATTTAGGAACCTTTTTGGTGGAGAGAAGGAGGAGGATAAGTCAGCAAAAAAGTCCTTAGCACCTCAGGTTGTGATGCCTCTTGTGGCCTGCTATTTGGAGTTGCACTTCTTTCCCTCCCCTTCATCGTTCTGCACTACAGTACCACTTATCTGTTCCCGTTAAAGCAGGGCAGGAATTGCCCTGCAGGATGCAGGCGGCCCACCCACGGTGTGGTACGTCTCTTGGCATTAGCACACACATGCTTACCCTGCCATTTCCAACTGCTTCTACAGACGTGGTGAGAGGCAGAAACCTCTACCGTGTCTTTACTATAACATCTGCCCCAGGCTCAGTGAAACACACACCGATCCATCGCTGCTGTGGATTTGCCAAACTGAGCACATCAGGTAGAGGGCAGAGCTGGATCTCGGACCTCCTGCTTCGAAGGAACGCCTCGAATCCACAGCAGTTACTGTAAAACAAGTGTGTCACATACTTCAAAATCAACCACTACATCCCTTTTTTTTGGTCTTTCCTAAATGGGCTATTTTTCTGACCAGCAAGGTCTTAATACTGTGTATACATCTCTGTGAGCATGGGACCGGGTCATTCGGAAATGGATTTGTCACACCAGCGTAGCTCATTGTTTTTGGGCCAAGAGCTTGCCGTAATGCATTCTTTCTGTGGGCGTCTCGGGGTTCTAAATGAAATTAGAAACCTCAAACAAATTCAATGACACAGTAAACATCCCTGTTTATTACGCCGCCTGTTATAGGATGTTTCGAAAATTTTATTACAGTTGTAATCACCAGCATGCAGTTGTTTTGTAAACCTTGTGATGCAACAGATGACCAATAGAGCATTGTTTCATTCCTGAGAGACTGACCACAGGACAAATCTGAGCATGTATAATAACAACAACAACAACATAGGAAATATCCAGTCAAAACGAAGCTAAGTGCCTGGCAGTGATTTCCAGAGAAGTCCATTCATCATCTCAATCAGTGCAAATGAAACATATCCATTTCAACTATTAGCCCCTCCATCGAGAGGTCCGGTTTGCAGCTTGAGTGATTAAAATGGCTCTTTTAATATCCCCTAATGTGTACCAGCCCTCAAGTCATTACCCTACTTCCCTTATTATGCAGGACCCCTGCCTGCATCAGTGCTCATTTGAACAGAGCCTCACTAAATGTCCATGTGAGTGCCTTATGTATAATCGCACTCAAACCCCCAACTTCCCAACCCCCACCCGGTACCCAAGCACACACTCCTGTGTCAGTATGTTCACAATTTGGACCTCCACAAACATCCGATTTGGGCAGGAGCCCACTTTTTAAGGCTCCTCCTTAAGGCCCCTAGTGTTGCTGTTTCTCTTGGGGCTCCGGTCCGTCCTGTGTGGCCCCTTAGTATCAGGCTTAAAGATCAGCTCATGGTTCCCACTCCAGGGGAGGGAAAATTTAGGCCGAACCTCCCTGCAACCTTTTCTCACAACACACAGAGCACGCTCAGGTCAAAAGCACCCTTCCTGTTTGTTCAAGTAACATGGGAGTAACTTTTACAAAAATAGAAGGCTGGTTGAAGCCACTCAGCGATTGTTCAGTGCTATAAAAAATATGTAGTGATGCTCTTCATCTCACACACATTTATATGCGTAGTCACGCGCATGTAAGCACATGATAGCTCACAGTCGTCTAAGCTCCATTACCATCAAGGGAAATCTTTTAATTCGAGTTCATAGTTCATTACAAGGCCGCTTTTTCCTACCCTTTCCTCCAAGCTTTCAAGTGTGCAAAACTGTATACGGGATATAATGAAGTGAAAATGTAATCACTGTCAACAAAGGCTGTAGCTCGGGAAAAGCTTAGGAAGGTTTTGTTTTGAAAGATGGCAAACATAATCAACCCTAAGTGATTAGAGGGGCACTGGTTTGTGAGACACACACCACATGTTAGTGTCTCATTTAGCCCCATGTTTCCTCTCACATCTTCAAACCTGGAACCAATCTGTGCCTCTCCGAAATAACGCTCACTTAGTGAGAATGTTTAACGAAGGAGAAATCTACACTTAAAGCTGTTCCTCTGCCTGCTTGTAGTGCCTTTCAGTGGAAATTTTGACAGCTATTTTAGATGTAGTCTTAGCACCTTGAGACGAAAATGCTTGACGAAAACTTAAAACCTTTCAGTCGACGAAAACTTTTAGTCAATATGTTTTTTTTTTTTTAATCTGTAAACTAATCCAGTTAGGCTAATTCTTGTATCAGAAATTAGAATCAAGGTAACAGGTTGTATTAAAATTTCATTTGGACAGTTTTTCATTTAGACATTCACAGATAACCAAACCTTCTACCTGCCTGTCAAACAGCATCTACCCATAAACCTTCCTGAGACAGTCCAGACTGAGTGGAGTCCCACAGGTGTGAAGTCCGGCAGCTGGTGGCTGCTTGCTTCGCTGCCATTCGGCGGCTAACAGGTGGAGCTGCTAACAGCGACCACTGCAACTAACAAACTCCACAAATCCATTCAGCGGCTCCACCATCCACAGTCGGACACACACGGCTGATTATTTACTGCTGAATTACAGCTCACAGCTCGCACCAACAGTTGACGCTGCTCCGATGTGATGTGTTTTTGCTGGCTAGCGAAACATATATACTAGCGCACACTATATACTAAAGTTTGCCAGCCTGTCGCTCATGCGGCATTTGAAGATAATTACAAACACAGTCGCTTTCAATGTCTGATAGTCCACCACTAACATTTTTGTCACATCTCGTCTCGTCAACAAATCTAAAATCTTCTTTCATCCTAGTTTTTATTATCAAGATCTATTTTTAGCTCATCATCGTCTTATTTTCGTCATGGAAAAAAGGTTGTTGACGAAAAATTGTCGTCATTGTTTTCGTCAACAAAATTAACCCTGCTGCTTTTAATGGCATTTCTGCACATTGACGAAAACGGCCAATCAGAGGTGAGGAATATCTAACACAGCTGTCAGTCATGTCAATCACAGCCTTTGAACTGCGGTCAAACTGCCAAACTAGGCAGTGCTGGTCAAATATGAATCAAGATTTTGTTACTGCATCGCCTGTTTCTCACCTCAGATGTTTTCAGAAACATATTTTGGTGTACAGTTTAGCTGCATTTCGAGAATTTGTTACCTGGCTGCCGTGTTGAAAACAGCCAAGCCAAAACAAAGCACTGCCCACCAGCTGGCGCGAACGTAAGAGTCTCCTCAGCTCTGATTGGTCTGATTAGTTGTTTACCAGCAATGTGGTGGATCCTAGCAGATGCCAATGGAAGCACTGTGACGAGGGGAAGGAACATGTTTTTTTTCTGTCCGTCTCATGCACCACTTTCTGGATGTAGTGACAGTTTCATTGAATATGACAAAAACTTATTTTAAGAAAAATTACTAACTGTACCTTTAAGAGGCAGTGGAGTGGAAATGTTTGTCTGTTGTTAAATTAAGATCATGTAAAAACATTCAGAGTAGTCTGGGAATGGACAGCTCATATGTAGACAGAAGGAAACCTGTGATGCTGAGTGAAGCTGACCCTGAGCTCAGCCGGCCACACGTGTCGTGAGTCTCTCACTTCCTTGTGGTCGGGGCTGAAGACTATCATTATGTGGGGCCGCGAATTCGCTTGACATGATCTGCAGACATTAAATCATCAGCATGAGTCCAAACATCTCCCACAGTCTGGGATATTTCTGTCGGAGTTTACTCGACCTGCCTTCCTCTGCGTGTGTACAATGCTTGTTGTGATACAGTGATAATCACCTGCATTGCTGTAATATTCACAGTCATAATAGTTATTTCATCCTACCGTAACATTTGATTTTTTTCCCTGTAACAGGAGCAAACATATTTCCAGTTTTATTTGTTATACCACAGAATGTGGGTTTAAGATGCGGGAATGAACAGATAGGTGTGCATCAGCTATCTGAACATGCTGTAGCTGGTTTAGCAGGGGAATTATCAGGGAGGGAGAGAGAGATGAAAATTTTTTAAGAAGCCATGAAGGAGAACTGAAGTGAAAAATGGGCTGGAGGCATTGCAGTTTTTTACATCGTTGTAATTATCATGTAAAGCAAAAAATGGAGACCATTCATTTTCTCCCACTAAGATTTTGCATGTGTAATTTTATAATTTCATGTAACCTTATTTAGCCTCCTTGGGTCCTCATCTGACACACAATAAATTGGGAACCTGGGATTTTTTGTCTCCCCAACAGGTATGCTCAATAGCTTCTCTTTTAAGGCCCAGCAGACACACCAAACTGTTATCAAAGAACAAGTGGCGACGACGGCCAATTGTGGTATCGATTGTGGATTGCAGCAGTAGTCTGTGTTTGTCGTTCAAAAAGGGAAACTGGAAGACTGTCAAGATGGATTCAAGATGCTAGTTAGCCAGTTAGTACATTAACAACACTACCCAATTTTGAGAAAACTTACCACTTCTGTTGCTCGTCTTGTGCACTGAGTTGAACTGCTAATCAGAGTGATTTCATTCACCAACTGTCTCCTACAGCAAGTTAACATGCCAAATCAGCCAGGAAAAAAAAGCCAGCAAGGGCTGACAGTGCCGGACACACTGCAGAAACCATGGTGACAGATGCTCGCATGGTCTAACATTGATTGACAGCTGACCATCGACATGGTGTGTCTGGGCTCTTAAGGCCTAGACACACCAAACTGACGTCAAAGAACTAGTGGTGATGAAGGCCGAGTGTTGCATCACCCCACGTCGCCTGGGTCTCAGCCAAAAAGTTGCACTTGAACTCACCAAAAGACTACAGCCAATGCTCAGCTAGGGCATATCTTCTGCGCCTGCGTGAGAGGAACTAACTGTACAGCAACAGGCAGCGGTAGTCTGTATACATCACCCAAGAAGGGAAATTGGAACACTAAGATGCTGAATCACCCAAAGAAAAGCAGACAGCGGTGTGGGACACATCGCCAAAACTAGGGGGACAGATGCTCACTGAATGGCAACCAACTGTCCGCTTGGTTTGTCGGGCACTCAGACTTTTGCTTTGGGACCTTTCTTTTGCTTGAAAACAGTGAGTCGTTCCCATGTGGCACATTGTTTCCATCCTTATTGTTCCGAGCTGAATGTAATATTATTTTAGTTTCTTTGACCTTTACTGTGTGTTCAAAGCGCCACCCAGACGAGCTCCCTCCCAGGTTTGGATGGAAAAGATCATCTTGATACTGAGTCTGGCAGATTTCTTTAAATAGTGTAGACTCACAGCTTTATACTGCTTTTCATTTCTCTCCCAGTATTGATCACCACACGTTTCAGTAAATCATATATAACAGAGACTTTTCTTGCTCAGAAACCTCATGAAATTCTCATCAAGTCTACTTAAGTCATGTGACACGTGTGATATAAGGAATTTACACAAGCTCTTGTGATCACTATACAAATTGATGGATACACGATCATGTGTTAGCCTCGATACGCATTATGTAATGTGTATCTAGGCAAAGAAACAGCAGTTGTGGCTTTAAATTTCCCCATAGCTGACAGAACCCTGGAATACAGCCGTTTAACCGGTTAACCTCACATTCTGCTCAGGACTGGACGCTGATTAAAGTTGACAGGCAGCATTTTTCCTTTCAAAGCTCACAAAGCTGATGGCTTGTGTTTTATTGCATTTAACAGACAGTTAATGTTTGATGAGATACTGTCAGCTAATTCTTGCTCTACAACTAAGGCCCACATTCCTAAAATGGTTATGCAGTCTGAACATGACACAGATATACAGCTCCTCTAAGGAAGCTGCAACGTTTAAATCACTATTTTGAAGAAGTAGGCCACATCTCCTGACACTTGGGCAGAAATGATGCAGAAATTTACATCTGATGGAGTTATTTATCTACAGCTGATCATAAAGTACAAAGCATTATCTGTAAAAATAGATATTCTATGGAGACAATATACATAGAGGGTTAAATATGTCCTCTGTTACCACATATATTAGCCTGTTTTTGTAAGTAGACATGTATCTAATCTTTACCAGTAATTGGATTTGATGTCTTACTTGTAGTGGCCAAGAGAGTGGTTGTTGTAAAGCCACAGAAGCCTTCTGTCTGCCTCAGTGACTCTAATTTGAGGGGAGAGGTGATCTGGGCTGCATTAACTCAACCCTGGAGGACCCCGATGTTCCACACTGCTCCTTGACAGGCTGGTTGTAGCCCTTAACATCTAGGGTGGCTCCAGCGCAAGGGGCCCCACATTTAGCCTTTTCTCTCCAGGTGATAAAGATGTTGTGAGCTTGCACCTGGGACTCTAATAAAGGACTTAACAGCCTTTTCGGGTCAGCAGTAAAATCTGAGAGGGATGTGAGAGCTTGTTACAATGTGGTGTGAAAGAATGCCGCGGCACCAGTAACACACTCTGACACCTCGCGTCCCTTTTGTTATGGGCAGACATGCGCTTGAATAGGCTCGCATACACACATTCACACACCTGTTTCATGGAATACACCAGTTTACCAGAAGTGGGTTCATTAAGTTCACAGTTGGGCAGGCATACAAGAGACGGGTGTGTAGAAGTCAAAGAGCTGTCAGACAGAGGTGCTTACCTATTTGTAGGGTCAGTTAAAAGTTTCTTTTATATACTGGTGTTTTATGTGCATAAAACAGCAACAACTTCAGTCTTACTTTGAATTGATAGGTGTTTTAATTTGACCAAAGATTTCAACAGATTTGAAGAGACTCAGGACACCAGAGACACTTCCAGATTTGGTGTTCAGCCCTAAAAAAGCACAGTAAAGGACCATATGCTTCAAAAATGATAATTTACATGCCTCATTTGACACACATCAGTTGATACCTCTATGGTCATTGAAGGCATTGGATTTGAAATGCCAACACCTGCAGTATTCCAATCAGGAGAGACTTTTTTTTATAGTAAAAAGAATATTAACATGCACATAAGAATGAAAAATGTGGAAAGTCTTAAGCGATTAGACCCCATCAAGATGGTATGATTTAAGGAGGGTGATGAATCCATGGTCGACATATTTGCACTCAAAGGCACAATCTTTGTTCAAGTTAAAACTCAAGGGTAACCACACCACCAAAATTCATAACACTGGGCTGCATTGCTCTCAAGTTGATTGACAAGCCAGTATTTTTTTTTCAGCTTCAAGTAAATGAAATATATAAACAACCCTTAAACTTGTTTCATTGTATCATTATGAATATTGACATTCCTGATTGTTTTCTGTGCAGCATTACAGGCGGGACTGTGAGACATTTCGCACAGTGGTGAAGATGTTGGTGGCCAAGGAACCCAGTTTGGAAAATCTGCTGCAGGCTCCACTGGATAAGAACCTGCTGGAGATCCAAGAGCGATGCCTGGATTCCCTCAGGCACTTTGTGAAGGAGCTGGACGACATGTTAAAGCAGCCGGAAACCTCCTCATAAGCCACAATTCACAGAACACTGAAATCTCCACTTGTTTTATTTCAGCCATGTTCTCAAATGAAATAATAGCGACAGTGGTTTATTTTAATATTCATTCGTTTTCTGTAACAGTTTATCCTATTAGGGGTTTCGGGGGGGCTGGAGCCTATCCCAGCTGACAATGGGCGAGAGGCGGGGTACACCCTGGACAGGTTGCCAGACTATCACAGGGCTGACACATAGAGACAGACAACCATTCACAGTCACTTTCACACCTACAAGCTATTTAGAGTCATCAATTCACCCCACCTGAATGTCTTTGGATTGTGGGAGGAAGCCGGAGCACACAGAGGAAAGCTACGCGAACACCGGGAGGGGGTGTGAACTCTGCACAGACAGGTTCAAACCAGGAACCCTCTTGCTTTGAGGCGACAATGCTAACCACTGCATCACTGTGCCGCCTTAATATTCACATGTATTATTGTCAAAAGACAGCATATCCTGTGGTGGCACTTTTCCACTTGCTGGAACATAAACAAGATTTTAAGACTCAATGCTGGATTAAATCATGGAAATTAAAATGGATATTTGTTTACAGTGAAATACCTACAGTATTATGAGTAAAAGCAAAGGGCATTATGGAGTGAAGTGCATGGAAAGCCTGAAGAAATCAAGTCTGAAGCTTCAGCTGTGTTTTTACCATTAACCATGTTGTCAAATATTATGTTCAGTTGAGTACAGATGAGATTTCAACTGGATATGAATTTGCTTGGAATCTTATAAATAAGAACACCAGAAGAGAGAAGAGTCAAATAATTTTGTAATGTAAATCAAGACTAACCTATCACATCCTTTAACTTGTCTCGGTCTTCAAGTGTTTTGTGCTCCCAGTATCTGTTTTTCTTGCAGATGAGGCTACGAGTGCAAATTAAGCTAACTGTAACAGTGGTATTCTTAAACCAGTTTCAAGGGGTCCAACTCTGTATGGAGTACAGCGCTATTTTGTACAGAAAAGACCGATTTTCTATATGTAGATTCTGCATTTGTTGCCTTCTTTTGAGTTGTACTCACAGCTTGTGAATATTATCTTTTAGATTTTTAGTTAAACTTTTGTAAATAAAGCCGAGGCCTTTCATAAATTGATGTCTCCTCTGGTTTGTTACGTCTATGAAATACTCCTGTGCGGGAAAGAACAACACAAATAATGATATATAGATATTTTTATTACAATTATCATCTATCTTAGCCTTATATTCCAGTTTGTACATTTATACAGATTACAATGATTTGCTTACAATACAGTGACCCATAAATACACCACTCAACCAGGCCTTTTAATACACACAGTGTTTCTCTTTTGTTAGCGCTGCACAAGCCTGGAAGAAAACACACTTGAAGAGCTTGGGTCCGAGTCAACTTGTCAACTTGTCAATTCCTGACACCCTCGTGGAAAAATGGCTCAGTACCAACTGCCAATAGTTAAATGTTAATGCTGTTTTGGTACAAAGCATGTCATGAACTCAAGGGTATAAAAATATCCATTTTGGTTTTTTTTCTTAATTCTACAATATATACATTAATATTTTCACTGTTAAATAAACAGTTTAGATGGTGGTTTATAAATATGTATTACTCTAAAATACTTTCTTACTTTACTGGCAATGTTTGCAATGCTATGCGTACACCTACGAAGACTCGGAATAAGGATTGTGTCGTACACACGCCTTGGTAAATTGAGTGCTGTGAAGCATTTAATAGCAAGCAGACTGCATTTTAAACAGTGGACATGAGAGGCAGAGATGAGCGGCAAAGCATTACCCAAAGCTGAGGATAAGAGAATAATGAAATACTATGAAATTATACAGTTTTTCCCCTTGTGCCCTTTCTTCTTTTTGGACTTAGTCCGTAGGCCGTAAGGAGGAGAGGACATGCCTGCGACAGGGCTAGGCAAGTCATCAGTGTAGTAGTGTCTGTGGGGCCTGGGCTGAGGGATAGGCTGACCCAGAAAAAAGCCTTCTTCCTCAGAATCAGAGGAGGAAGAGGAACATGTGGAGCACCAGTCATCATCATCCCCATACATATCCAAGAACCTCCCCATGGCTTGACCCTGTAGCCTGTAGTCTGACATGGCAGCAGGATTGGGGTGGCCGTGGAAGGCTTGGTGCCCCTTTGGGCCGAGGGCGTTCCCTCTATGGTCCATTTTGTAGCACATTTGGGCCCTCTCCTTGGGCAGAAGGTTAAGGGCGTTGTCAGAGCGAGACTTGCGACTGCGGTGCCTCCTGTGGTGGTGATGGTGGCGCCCAGAGTGAAGTTCCTGGCCCTGATCCTCAAAGTGGTAGACTCTCCGGCGAGTCCTTTCACTCATCGGTGGCTGGCGCACTGGGAGATCGCAATAATGGCCATTGTCCACCACGTCATCAGAGAACTTGACTTGCTGCGGCCTAGATTGTGAACGTGTCCTCCTGAGGGCAGGGACATGGGGTTTGGGTATGTCCTCTGGGAGAGGCACCTCCTCTTCTTCTGGAACATGTTCCTCCACCTCCTCCTGTTCAGATACAAGGCTCTTCAGGGAGTTAGCACTTCTGTGTAGCATAGAGGAGTTGAGGGTTCCCATATTACTGGTTTTCTCACAATCTTCTGTCTCAAGTTCATGGAAGCCTTGCAGGGAATATACCAAAGGTCTGTCTTTGCTGTCACCATCTACTGAGGCCCCTGAAGAAGAGAGAGAAAATATTAGATTATTAGAAAAATGTTTGCACTTGGATTCGGGGATCAGTTTCATAAAACAATCATTGCTATTTTGCATGCTATCCCCATGACATGTCTACTTACCGGTAATATTGGAGAGTGCCAGTGAGTCCATAGAGTCTCGGACACTCTGATCCGTCTTCTTGAACTCGTCCGTGATGCATTCCAAAGAGTCATTATACCATTGTGGCTCCTCTCCCTGGAAGCCTCCTTCAGCCCCGTGATCCAGCTCCAACTCCTGGATCTTTCTGCTGCTCGCTGGACCTGGGTGGCTACCATAGGCTGAGTCCCCAAGCCCATCCTGTGACTGGGCCCAATACATGTCAGCCTGGTACTTCTTACTGGCCAGGCTCCCCCTTCCTCCTCCACTGCTACTGCCAGGTTTTGATGACTCCTGCTTCAACTTGGCATCCTTCTCCGCAATCCAGAAATCCGTGGGTCTGGAGTCATTGGCTTGCTGGAACACCCCGTGTTCCCCAAACTTTAATAGCAGCTGAGTCATGTAGTCCTCATGCTCAGCCCACTCCTCCTCCTGGTCTTCAGGTGCCTCAGTCTCATCACCGCGTTCCCTCCAGAAGTGCTCATCAGACAAGTTCATGTGGGCAAGCTTATTGGTCAGGGTGTCGTCAGCATTTCCACTGAAGCCAGGGAACTTATAGTTGACAGAGGGTGAGAAGAGGAGCGACTGTCGGCATTGGTCGGCTGAGCGACTGCTCTTGCCCATGCGCACACTGCGGCGGGATTCACGTGAGCGTGCTGACTGGAAGGCAGAGTCGGAGGAGTCGGATGCATGCACGTCTTCCCCGAGACTGCAGGCCTTGGAGCAGTAAATGCGGCCCTGGTGTGGCAGGAAGGGGCAGCCCAGTATAGAGCTCTTACACTGGGCACAGCTGAAGCAGCTCTCAGTGGCATGCCAGTGGAGCCCATCGTAGGTCATCTGAGCATGATCAACACCTGGAAAACAGGAAATGTGACGGAGGTTAGCAATACTACTCTAAAGGCTAGACAGTCATGAAAGGTGTTTTCAGCCCCTTTCACACATGCACTGTAAGCCTGAAATTATCTTAACATTGCCCAGAGGAAGTTTATGTGAGACGGCAAATGTCCAAATCAGTTGGACATTAAACAGATTTTTCCTTCCAGCTCTCTAGTACAAAGTCTGTGTAATGTCCGATTGAGTCCATATGTGAATAGAGCAGATAATAGTCCAGAGAATTTGCAGCAAACAAGTAGGCATGTTGATGACATTTCTATCATGAAGCTCGTGCAACCCAGAAAAAAAAAGTTAAGGTGAAGAAGGAGGGTCATTTGTGTGAAGATGGCAACGAAAATGTTGAGCTGGAGAGACAATGAGATTCAGGACCATTTGTTGGTAAATATCAAAGCCAAACTTGTCAGACAAATTAAAAGAATAGCAAGAGACTATGTTGTTCATGACCAAATTACGAACTGGCTATGTGACTGCAGCGTAATCCATGTCATATCCTGCCTCTTGCATGCTCTACCCAGGCGCCACTCCAGGCCTAAGCCAAATGGAGCATTCCCAGTAGGTGAGAACGCTTCTGGCGCAGGCAACCTCCTGTTGTGTGCAACATGTGTGAAAGAGAAACTCTGGAAAATGTTCTCTGGACATTGTCTGGAGTTCACATGAGAAAACAGCATTATTTTAACCCTAGAAAATAATCATCTTACCGATGTGTTCTCCGCAGGCCTCACAGTACTCTGCGTAGAGAGACTCAAAGCAGCCACAACAGTATGGTCTGCCGTCCTTCATGATGTAGCGCTGGCCCCCCAGGATTGTCTCACATTCAAAGCAGGCAAAGTGCTTCATGTGCCAGTGGCGCCCCTCTGCCTCTGTGCACTCATCAGCAAAGATAATCTGCAGACATAGAAGTAGACTGGATAAGATAAAACTGCCAGCTCCTGCCTTCCTGGCTGTCATCAGTCCATATATTCATGTTGGATTTATTCAGGACAGTGGAGAAATAAATTAGATTTTATTGCTATCCCAGAGTAATTCTGAAAGGCCATAAACTTCAAACTCTGGATGTTTTTCCTTCACTGCACTGTTTTCTCTCAGTATTTCAGTTTTGTGGTTTTTACCTCGTCGCAAGCTGAGCAGCGTGGTTTGAGTAGCTCAGCATGGTGCCTTCCACAGTGGATCTTTCCATCATGGTAGAAGTAGATCAAGTCCACCAGCAATTCGCTGCATGTGGAGCAGGCAAAGCACGCGGGGTGCCAGCACAGCCCGGGGCCCGCCCTCGAGGAAAACACTGCCATTTCTCCGCCGTTGATGTTTTCACCACACTGTAATATGCAGACATGATCACATGGTTGATTATAACATCCGGTAATGGCTGTAGTTCTGAAATATTCTGTGATAAAAGAATCTGAACCCTGCATACGTGGTTACATTGATCACATAGCTGCAAGGATATAGCTTTTGCTTCAAGCCCATATGTGCTCCCACTGTAACACAAAGCCTAGCCCATAGAAACAAGCATCGTATTGAGGGAGTAAATATGTGTCCCATCTGTGTGTGCCAATCCATCAGGTTGTCTTAAACGCAGTTCCAGAGTGGCCAATTTATTTTTCTTTCCTGACCATCACATGAGGACTTATTTTAAAATAAACTACAATACTCATTTCCAATTAGTTGTCAAGCAAATTTCAAGTTTTGAAATGTTGCCAATTAATAATCTGAATTTGGCTTTCCATCAACTGGTTTGGAGCAAATAAACCAAGATATGCAAAGTGTAGTTTCTTAAGAAGTTGGCGGTATAGGCTACACGTTACGCATGGTTGTTATCCACTAGTAAACTGGTTAGAGAAAATAGACATTGAAAATCCTTGGTTATCTGACCTGTCTACAAGAGAAAAATGAAAAAAGAGGTCTTTCGGAATTTGTTAATACTTGGCAGGTTTTAATTATTCTTTAATGTCAGCTAGTGTTGATCATGTTTCCTGCTGTCCGGTTACGTTTTGTGAACATCCGAGAAGACACAGAAAGCGGAAACATCTCCTCAGTCATGGGACTTGAATGTTTGCTACATCAGAACTTATTTACCAAAGGCATTTCCATATCCCATTTAGCGCATCAACTCTTTTTCGACAGAGGTAAAACCACCACAAACAAGTTTAAAAGCGTTACTTCAATGTACAAATAAAAATACTTCCATGGAAACACAGCTACTTTGAATAGGATGGACAGTTAAAAAGAGGAAAGCAGGAAAGCATGGATGTTTAGTGGGGAGCTGCATCAGTGGGACTGTTTTGACAAGGTTTATGGGGACCTTCCTACTGCTCAATGATCACTGTAAATACTAAGTGAAACACCGTCATGAGCCACTCCAACCACTCAGCAGTGAGGTCTGCATGGCTGCAAATCCAGCCTGTGTTTAGGGGATCTCTTAAATAGCATGACACTGAAATCTTTATTTCAGCTTTCCCTCTGGGTCTCAGCTAAAACTGGATGCAGATTAGCCAAATACCAAATACATGAGATGTTCAGAGAACAGGCTGCAAATCCTTTTTCAATAGTGAAAAAGGATTTGGGGTTTTGAAAGAATATTGATTTGGATCTTCTCTTCAAAACATCATACCACCACTAATCTCCCAGTGCTGTCCATGTTTACAGTTGTGAATGACAGATGCAAGAGAGGGAACTTACGTGCTCACAGATGCTGTTCAGGAGATTGCGGGGCAGCAGTTTGACTGTGCCTCTCCCCAGTGCTTCCTTCTTCCTCTGGACACTGAACATGAGTAGCTCCTTCTTCTCCTCCTCAGTGAGGGACTGGCAGTACCGCACCTGGGCCAGAAAGTGACATGTTATGGGTACAGCAAGAGAAATTTCACAATCACACGTGTTTACATTATAGAATGTATAAAAAAAGATGGATGACATTACATCTCCCTAAAAGTGAAGCCAAAACATCTCCATCAACTGTGGTGGCTGGCTGCACTTATAGATCATAAACCCCGCACGATTGGTCCAATGGGTGTATCAGTGGGAGCTTAATATCACAATAACTGCTACTGCACAGACTCTGGCTCCAAATGACATCACCAGAGCAGTGGCCGTGGATATTTTGGCTTCTTTTTTATAAGGTGGGCAGCAGTGGAGAAGCATTGTCTATCTTTGTACAGTCTACGGTTCAAATACTGGGGTCAAATACTGAAAAAACCTGCTGTGTTTCAAGTTACCTTTTCATATTACACCCCTTAAAGGAACCAATTGCACGACTGTTGGCCACTAATAAAGGTTATAAACTTAGGTAAGTATGAGAGAGGGCAGAGTGCATACCAGAACATGCTGAACAAAGGCGACTCTTGACCCCAGCTTGCCCTTCCTACACCCCCTACATATCTCCACCCACAGCCATGATTGAGAACATCATTTTTACAACAGGCCTTTTTTGATGTTTCCCGAAGCCTTAACAAGAGGGAAAGCAGACGTTTACACAAACAAGGCCTGTGTTTAGAGTGAAATCAAGAGGCCGGGCAACAAAGGAAGAGAGACAGCCAAGTCGAACTGTGGTGCCACTGCGGTGGTGGCATCACATAAAGCCTCTTTCAACCAGCATCCCTCTCTCCTGCTGAGCAGTCCTCGTAAAAACCACTGCTATGACAGGAATCCTGCTGGTGGGGGCTCCCGGCAAACATCATAAAATCATCAAGTCAAAAGTCACATTGTGCCCACACTGCATGTCTACAAGATTGTGGAACAAAAATCCCCCAGTGTGATGTCAACGTGAATGCCAAGGGCTCACATTAGCGGGATGGCATGGAGATGGTGAGGCTGTTAACGCCGTGGGTTTAGCGGGCAACAACAGATTTGGTTACTCAAACAAAATGGGGAGTAAATCTTTAAATGAGGGAGCCTGCTGGAGCGAGTTTTATGATACTTGCATTTACACACATGCACACAAAATATCCTCACCTCATTATCATGCGGTGGAAGTTGGTAGAGGAGCTGATTGATTCTGAACTTCTCCCCCGGACTGTTCACATAGGGGATTTTATCCTCAGGCAGACAGGAGAAATATAACTGGACCTGGAGGAATCATGGCATGAAGTAAAGACATCAGGCATAGAAACACAGTCTGACTCTAAGCCAATTTCAAGAGCTCCAAGCGTTGGTTTTTGTGACACTGCTGAAAAACATTTTAAAAATCTAAATACAGCACTGATTATGAGGCTTAAAACATAGTTGTGGTTCAATGAATCCAAACACAAGACAAATGAAACCAATTCCAAATTATATATTTTCAAAAATGCGTGGTCATCAATCTGAACATATAGCTGTTTATTGTTTCCCTGAGAAGTTGAGACTTTAAAACCCCAATTTTCATCCATGGAATTGCAGCAATATATTATTGTTATGATCCTGTACAGAGGAGCGTATTTATGTACACAAACTCTTTTCCAAGGAACCAGAGACCTGACACATTAATTTGGGATGAGACACATTCTGGGACAGCTCTGTGTAAAATGTATGGAAGACTGACTTTGTGGAATCAAAGTGTTTACTTGAGTTTTTCCAAACTCCCAAATCAGCTTTATTTCAGAAGGCTGACACAGAGCGTGGATGCTCTTTGATGACGGCGCTGGAGGAATCATTTTCTTCATAAATCCGTACTAAACAAGTCAGAGCAGGTCAACAGGTCAAATCAGTTTAGAGGCTGTGTTTTTCAGTCATATGTTTGTCTCTATAGGGACAGGACAAAGCAGCCTGGCGCTGTGGCACTTTGACCCTTGGGGCTGACCACTGAAAACTAAACTTTATGAGGGAGGGGCTATTACAGCCAGCCAGATAAAGAGGTGGGATGTGCTTGTCTTGTGTGTTGGGGGGGCTTCCTGCAGCTTTGACCATCTAAAGGGGGGGAAACAGCAATTTACCCTGACAATCAACTAACGTTTGCCCCCCACCATAAATTATGCACATTTTCATGCTGCTATTACCCCTCATCCAGCTCCCTAGGGGCTGGGGAACAGTCAGCTAACACCCAGACCCTATGTGTGTCTTCACTGTAATGATGACCCATAATACACGGCCTATTGAGGGCAATGGCCGCAGTAAAGGCATTACAGTTGACCCATGCATTTCTAAAACAAAAGACCCAGCATGTTTGGGACTTAAGGTCCTCTGTTGCTGTGAACCCGTCTCTTCTTGCCCATCTCCCCCTCATTGCTTCCATGTGTGTTGTTTAACAAGGGAAGCGGGATGAAGAGGAGGGAAACATAGAGAGAAATGAGGAGAGAGGAAAGAGGGGAAAATGCAGCCTATTTGGGAAAAGTGCCACATCACACTGGCTGCCCTGAGGACACATCTAACAGCCCTACTTGTGTTTGTGGAGGAGAAGGCTCGTTAAAAGACGGCCCCTTGATTCCCGATACCGCCAGCAGCAGTAGGCTCGACCCACCAAGTCCTCCTCTTAACAGATCTCTGATAATCACAAGCAGACTTTTGCCGTACCGCAGTTTGTAAATAAAAGTACACACATCCTGTCTGTAAGTGGCTGCCTGCTAGAGCCTGACAAGTTTGCCTCAAACAAAGGGGACAAAGCAAAAGTCTTATGAAATATGTTGTCTGTCCCATAGGTGTCATCATCCAGTTGGTATGTCATTCAGTAATGTGCTGAGCAGGATTTATCTGGGCCAGGCAAATGGGCTGGAAGGGAGTTGAAATCAGGTCAGAGCTGTTTTTACTCTCTGTCAGGAGGATACACAGTTATTCACCATGGTGAGGATTTGTGATCGAATAAAATAGGTACCAGAACTGGAGGGAACAATATCATTTTCTTTAGATTTGATGAACAAAAGAGATAAAAACAAAACTACGGTGGCACTGAGGGTCAAATCACAACATTTGAGAAAACACACCGATATTTCAAGATATGACTTCAGAAAACACATTTTATGAAACACAACATTTTACAAAACACTACAACATTTCATAAAATGTGAACGTGTTTTCTGAAATGTTGTGTTTTCTGAAATGTTGTTTTGCTTTTTAAAATGTTTGTCATGTTTCGTGAAATGTGTTTTGTGTATATGTGTTTTCTGAAATGTGTTTTGGGAAACGTTGTTTTTCCTGAAATGTTTTCTAAAATGTGATTCGGGAAATGTGTTTTGTGAAATGTTGTTGTGTTTTGGCAGCTGTGGCTCAGAAAGTAGAGCGCACTGTCCACTAATCGGTGGTTCGATCTCCAGGCTGTTCCATCAGTGTGTGGGTG
>JAPZEB010000023.1:24198890-24220316 GCA_029783705.1 Chaetodon striatus
AGCTGGAACACTTTGAATGGTTTTTAGTGAATGAAGATTTTGAAACATCCCACAAGATACTTAGAATGAATGAAAGTGCCTGTGTTGTAGAAAAAAGTGCACAATGACTCTGATAGTCTTGTTGCACAGAACTTTTACATTCCAACAAGCTCGCTCTATATAACAGCAGCTCAAAGACGACATGTGTACAGACTTGATTCATTAAGGAACAAAACTGTATTCACCTTAAAAAAAAACCCACAGTGTAATGTTATTTATCACTTTGTGGAAAACAAACCTCTCACGGGATGTCATACTGTGACTGACCAATAAATATAGCAAGTCAGTGACATTTTTAAAGAGTATTCAACAACACTTAAACCAGAGTCCCCCCAAAATCCAGACCGTGGAGCATTGCATTAACAACCCTTGAGAGAGTGCACAGGGAAAATAAGCAGCTTCTGGTCTGAATTACTGTCTATATTCCTCTAGGAAGTGGATGATGGACAAGCACACAACCCAACACAGTACTCTCTGTCAGTTTGGACCGGCCCGACATGTTTAACTTGGCTCCTGCGAGCTCAGCAATGCAGGACAGGCTCTACTTGAAGAGAAAAACAAGATTTTCTGTTCAAAGTCTGTGCTTACTTGAGCTTTAACTCAAACAAATCTGTTTTTTATGTCAGAAGAGATATGTCTGAGCTTGCAGCATATCATTGCGCCCTGCTATCCCTGTATACACAAATATCTTCAAATGACAGCCTGTCAACTGTTGGCACTGTTGTTGTATCCCTTGTAAAAAAAAAGTAATCTAACAAAGTAACATCATCAAAATGCGGGCCAGATCAGATTAGTAAAACAATTTGATCTTGTGTGAACCAGCAGCCTCACATGCAGCTTATTAAATCAGCATTCAAGGGTAAACTTGCAATTGAATGATCCAATAAACCAACTACCCGTCATTAAATCAAGGATATTCACTCATAGCGTTTCTGTCTGCAGAAGATTTGAGCTGGAAATGCTGCTTGAAGTCTGAGCCTGGCTGACAGGAGACCCAGAGACCAGCTCGGTGTGTAATGCTGAGGTGCTACATGGCTTGGTCAGCTCATTGAGGCCTCCTTTCAGGGCCGGGGGAGTGTTTTTCCAAGACCAAATGGATGGGAGTGACATCCCCACAGAGATCTACACTTTGGAGACCACCTGCATGCGCTGGCCAGACTTAACTAAGACTCAACACACACACACGTGCTGCTGTCACATAGCAGACATCAAACACATTTATATCCCAGTAAATTCAGCCTGCAGTATAAGGGACTCTTCACAGCATCTCAGTGGAAAAAAATCTTGCTGAGGGGAGAGTTTGATCAGAGGATGCACAGAACTTCGTCTTCATGTGATGTGCTGCATGTCTTGTGAATCATGCAAAACACTGATTAATAATTAAACCACCCATCCATTAAACTGAATAATCCAAGAGATTTCATGTACATGTCTTAAATTTACAAATCTGCATCAGACTCAAAAAGCTTCTACATGCTGCAATACTTAAATATCCACTTATTCGAGTAGTTTTTCTTACAGCCTCACTACAAACAAAGCACAAACCTCTAAAAAAGTACATTACATCTTCAGCCAGTTCCCTCCCGCTCTTACCTCAGTTAAGGCCGACTCTCCTGAGATGAGCAGGAAAAAGGATCTTATCACTACTATATCCAGTCCTAGATTCTTCTTCAGCCTCTGGGCTCCATATCTTTATGCAAAAAAAAATCCTCAGAGCTCTAATTCCAGGACAGAAGCAGTCAGCCTTCTCTACCAGAGCTGTCAGCGCAGTAACAGCCCATATCAAAGCTAAGACTGTAAAAAGTCAGGGAGATGTCTGTCTGAGTGCGTGGGAGAGAGTGTTTGAGAGGGGTGTGTGCGTGTGCGTGTACATGGAGGAGCTCAACCAGATGGTCATCCCACCCTTGTCTCTCTCACCCACCACCACTCCTCCTCCTCCTCTTCCTCCTCCCTCCCTCACTCCCCCAACCCAACCCTTCCAACCTCAGCCCGGCCCCTTAACCTCAGAGCAGCCAGTCACGGCAGGGTATGGAGGAGCTAGGCGTCTCTCCTCCGCTGACCCTCCCCTTGTACTTCAAACATATGCCTCCAAATGAGAACCACCGGTAGAGCTCCAGTACACAGGAACTGCGCTTTTAAGTAGCACATCAGTGATGGCAGAGCTCATTTTACCACACTGACCGCCCCATCTCCACAACAGCTTTCACATGACATTCTTCGTCCTCCTTCCCTATCAACGGCTCAAAGATGTGGGGAAGGTGGTGAGCATTAGAGTCAGCCTTTGGTTTATCTGGTGGTTTGTCTCTCTTCTCTTGCGCACTAAAATGTCACTAAGTTACAGAGAGCTGTTTGCTAACTACGGCTTTATGATTACAGAGTGATTGTCGTGTCGGGTGAACAAAAGATGCTTTATTTATCCCGTGATGAAATATTGCTTCCTAGCATCTACAACATCCTGGCCCAGCCTCACATAACCCGTCCCTCTGACTGAACATGATGTCAGCAAGTCTAAATGTGCTCAGCAATCAGTCCTTCAAAAAATGATTCACAGAAATGGCTTTAACCACAAAGCTGTTATTATATGTTTAAAACTGTCTGAGAGAGGGTTAAAAATGTCCAACACTGTTCAGCACAGCTTTGCTAATTCATGCAAAATGCACAACATAACTGAACTTTGACAATCGTAGTGTAGTCACACTGTAATACAACATAGTTATATATAAGAAGAGTCACTGAGTTGACCAAAATGCTGCAGAAACAAGGCCGTAGCAATGGAGCCAACACTAGAGGGGACCAAGGCCCAGTCTTAATAAACCCCTCGCCCCTTACTCCTCTGTTTAAAGCATTCATGTCTAGGGGCAGGGTGTCCCGATTGGGTGACGAATTTAAGTGTTAGTGTTAGGGCAACATGCTCCTCCAAATGGAGGTTAATCAAATTTTAAAAATTATGCTAGCCATTGTATTATTTTAGTTAAAAGATGTTTCAATGTATTGTATGTGCCGATATCTTGATAGCTTACGAATGTTACATTGGTATTGCTGATTAGTGCATGACAGTGCGATATTTTAAAATATCTCCACGTTGCATTTACCTATGTTCGATGGCATATGATGCCTAAAATCTATTTAAGTCCAGCAGCAAAGTTTGTGCACTTGTTGCTGCCTCTCTAATATCAGTGCAGACACACAGTGTAGGAGCATGAGTTGCTAATGTTAGCCTACAAAGCACTGCCAGTGGCCTTCTGATGAGAGTTTTTTTTTTTATTTGATGACTTGTTAACTGATTAATAGTGTGAAACTTGAGCTGTCGAGCCTCCTGACGACCACAAAGAGGCTTCCCTGTAGTCCACGCAAGAGAAATCACCACAGCAGAAGATAGCGTATTCGCAATGTCCGGAAACACTTGGGTTTGTTTATGTAAATGTCAGCATACTGATGATGTATCATGGTCTTGAAAGGCTGTCCAATTTACAGAGAAGGTTTTCAGCCACTGCACCTTGTATCTCTGTTTTGAGGGAGCAAGGTGGCACCCCAAAACGAGGGGTAGGGGTAAGAATATAAAAATGAGACTGGGCCCAAATCGGGGGGTCCCAGGTACCATGCTAATGCTAACGTCCATCCATCCATTTTCATCTGCTTATCCGGGGCTTAGAGGGAGAGTACAGTGTTTGACATTGATTGTATCTGTGGACAAACCACACGCAGAGCTGCAGCTCACCGTAACAGTAGACCCAGTAATAATAATGGAAATTTGTTGGGTTTTTTTTTGTAATTTCTGCCTTGTACAGAAACTACACAGTAGTTTTGAGTTTAACCCATTCGATTCATCTGTTAATTGATTAGCCGACTGACAGAAAATAAATCTTATACGTTTTCATAATCTATCTATCAATTTAGATTTTAAGGCAGAACTTGCTCGTTTAATTTTGTAAAAAATACTGATACTTTGTGTGTCGGACTGTTGCTCAGACAAAACAATTTGAATATGTCAACTTGGGCTCCGGAGACTTGTATCAGGCATTTGTAGCTGCAGACACAAGTCAGTCTGTATGTTTCTTATGTCCCAAACACATCCATTGAAGCAAACACACTAAAAGTGATCAACACTACATGTGTAATACAGGACTCGCTAATCTTCAAGCCTCCTGTTAGCTTCATCATGTGCTGGTAGGACAGCAACTAAAATTATAAACGTGCTCTATAAAACCCAAATGTACATATCCGCCCATCCAGTGAAACTCCTCGGGACGCAGTTGACCTCCGCCTCTCCTTCACCACTGCAGGAATGTCAGAGCGTGCTCCTCTTCCTGTTGCCTCAGAAAACAAAAGTGACCAGTTCAGGTCAAACTGCGGACAGTTACACCTTTTGCATCATTTCACGGTTGCTTGGTTGTGATGTCAAAGTGTTACTTTCTCCCCATCAGACATGTTTTATGGAGAACAGAATTGCGAGTACGGAAACTAAAAAGCTCTTCCTTTTCAACACAGAGTTTTGCAGCAGAGGGTTAACATACTTTCAGACTGTAAAACAAAGCAATAGAACATTTTACTGGGAAGCAAGGAATCCATTAAACAGCTACAACTGCTTTCTTTATTAACATTTAGAAGCTGTTTAATTTTGTGGAGTTGACGTCAGGATGTAATTCGGTGAACTCGAACACATGCGTGAAGAATTTACACCGTGGGGTTTTTAAGTGGGGCTTATATAACAGGGTTCACAAAGTTCAGTGCTGCTAAGTGGCAAGCTCTACATAAAATTTGATTCAAATGCACAATTCTGCCTACGATTTTATCTTTGCCACAAAGTCCACAATTTCTTTAAATCATATCAAAGATCATGGCTGATGTGTTTTACTCAGTGTGGCAGAACATTGCTGTCGACATGCTAACTGGTGAGAAAGTTAGCATGTGATGTTTGATCAAAAAAGTGATCCAAAAAAAAGAGGAAAGAAGATTGCCACTTGTTCCATGTTTCACACACCTTTGCACGGCTGACAGCATGAAACTCTGCTCGCCCACACTCCTCACAGTCACACCATCATGTGCTAAAATATCACAGTGTGGGAGGTGACTGGTGACCGCCATTTCCCTGTCATTTAGATGAAAATTAATGCATCTCAGACATGTTGATGTTCATTTTAGTAAAAAGAAAGCGAGTAAACTTTTATCCACATGATGGACGACATATATTCTGAGGGTTTTCAGACTAATATTTGGGCTCCTGCTGTAGGTGTGTGAGGGTGTGTGGACAAAGCCATCGTAGCAGCCAAGGCCAGGGAGCAGAGAGGCACCCTCTTACAGCAAACCTCAGGCCTTTGTGCTGCTCCAAATGACTCTGCACCCTGCTCCATTAGCAATTCTTAGAGGGGAGGGGCAACACAGCAGCCTGCCTTTGGAGGGACATTCATGAAATGCAAAGCTGAGATGTTTAACTAGCCTGGACAAAATTTGCAGACAAACTTCACACTGTCTAACTTGAAAAAAAAGTGCAACATTTTGTTGCTAGAGATAGTGTAGACCAGTGTTTCTAAATGTTTTTGTGTCAAGAACCCCTAAATTTACACACATCAGCTTACGGACCCCCATTTGATAAGACTTCTCCTCAGGGACCTCAATCTAAAACATTTAGATTAAAACGGGAGTTTCATAGCTATCAACTACAGTTCAGGAGATAAGCTTTGATCAGAACACTCACGCTTAAGACTCTTATTCACATTGGGCTCACTTCTAAAGTGAATTATACAGTAAAAATAAACTTTTGGTTGAGAACTGGTTAAGAACCACTGGTGCTGCTGACATAGATGAAGGTCTAGTACATAGACATCACAATAAATAGATTTTTTTTTTGCAAGTTAGACAGTGTCTGGGAGTCTTGCAGACAAACAAAATAATGTGGACAAAAGTTGCATAGCCTATTCTGCAACACCAGTATGAGTCATAAGAATTGTGCCTGAATTACTTCAATTTTAGAAATGAATTACCATTTAATTCAATGAAAGATTTAACCACATTTGAACATAAGGGGAACAGTTCATTAAACTGTTTCTATTTATTTCAAAGCTGCAGACTTTGACCAAAGTTGAGAAACAAGTTTAAAAGTTCAAAGAAGTGATCAGAGATATCTTTGAAGTTCAAATGTGGGGATGTCTTCACTGAAACTGTAAACGAGAATCAGTGGCCTTTGACAATGAACTGAGGTGAGGTCGACTGTTTAAAGGCGTCTGTGGATCATTTTTAGTGTCTCACGCAGGAGGGAGCCTGTATCACAATGACAGCATCCCGAGTCTTATTCTGAGATCGCACAATTCTATAGTTAGAGGTAACCGGCTGCACAGTTCAAGGTTCACCTCAGATGGTTGAATAAAATAAAGTTCGACAAGTCATGCATCCCTGACCTTTGACCTTAGAGCACCAGATGACCCATAAATCTATGGCCCTGGGGCTTTATGACCCATTCCCCTGTCATAGCCACAACGACCTGAACAGCACCTCACACCTGGTCTGCACCTTCTCACCGCTGTAAAAAAAAAAAAAAAGCCCTGTGCTGGCGGCGTGGTTGTCCATGACCAGCATGCCCTGACAATGACAGGACAGAGATGATCGTCATCAGAACCAACGCCCTACGATAAAGCTGCATTCTTCTCCGGTCCAAACATGCTCTTGAAGAAGGGGACCCATAAACCAAAGCATCTAGTCAAAGCTGAACACTGTATCTTACAGGCCTTGCATGGAGATGGATACGAGCATGACCTAGAAACTAAAGTAACCTGTTTAAACAAGACAAATTTGAGTCCCGAGAAATGCCATAAACTGCAGTGCCAAAGAGGGCAAAGGGAAGGTCAGTCTCTAACTCACCGTCACTGATGACCGTTGTTGGGAGCAGCTCTCACTGGTGTGTGAGCTACCTTATAAAAAGTGGGCATTCTCAAGGTTTAAACGACTTGCCAACGGTTATTAGCAGGACACAGGCCCAACAAAAGCCTCAGTTATAAAGGCCAATAAAAGCCTATCACTCTACTGTAACAACAATCCTTTTTTACGCCTTGAAAGAGGGAGGAAAAGGTCAACTGGTGGAGCAGTCAGCGCATTGATATTGACTTAGCTAGATTGGCGCTGACAAACTCAGGTCAGACTGTGGGCTTGTTAGCCCCATAACCCTCACATAACCCCTTTTTACTGTTTCACTCTGACACGTCGGAGGCAGCTGAGGGCAAAGCTTAGATCTAAGCTTAGTTTCTGACAAGAGACACTTGAAAAAAAAAAAAAAAAAAAAATGAAATGAGAAATATCTACTCATTTGACACTTGACCTTGCTAAAGATCATGTGTGTTTCTTCTGAGTGGGAAAAATCAAAATTAAAAAAAGGAGAGATTTAAAGATTTATTGGTCTAAATTACTCTTGAACTTTTCAACTCTGACTGAAAATCTAATTTTCCGACTTCCCAAACAGCAACAAAAAAGGTCACAGTGTTTAAATCCTGACCTGTCTGTGCTTGATTATTAAATTACAGTATGTAATGCTGTTGTATAAAACCATCAACGTAATACTTGTTAAGTAGATGATGTCAATTTGGCTCCGATTTCATGGAAGCAATCTATGAATGATATGACTTATCTACCCATTTATTTCTGCTTTATTGAATTTGCTGTAACCCTGTTGTGTCATGCATGATGTAATGCTGTCCGGTTTCCATGGAGCAACCTGTAATACATAACACACCTATGCTGAACAAAGCCCGGTGTCAGCCAGCACACTGCTTGTGTCTTCACCTTATCAAAAGGTACACCACTGTCTTAACTGATTTGGCCAAACATAGCAGAGATGTACGTTTGGGACAGCTCATATTTCACCCTCAATTTGACACCCTCTCACCTAGTTGTAAAAGCTGGACCTCATTGGGAACAATGGGAAGTGGAGCGACAGAGCTCCTGGGGCTGTTAAAGGGAGGAAGCCCCTTTATTTGAGGACACTATAACTCAACAAAAGCCTGTGGCTGTCTACACACAGTAGTAGGCTGAGGATGAATGGGCTGCTCTTACACTACTCTCTTGCACTGACAAAAGCACTGGATCAGCAAAGCCTGTCATGTGTGGTCTCCGTGGACAAAGTGAAATTACAGAATTACAAAACAGCCCCGTTAACACCTTAAAACTGATGAAACTTTTAACTTTACACACGACAGGGAGAGCTCAGGATTTCCAGGCCATGTGAAAAGTTCAATCACTCCTGTTGAAACAGAACCCCATCAGCGTCCAGGTTCACCTCCAAGACTTGACTAAATTTTTAGCCCATGACTTCACACTTTCAAGCTCACACACCACTTCAGCTTCACACATCTGGGCGTTCCTCCTCACCTTTCCTCGAAGTTCAACAGTATATTCATGGCAAGAGAACTATTTCCTGTGTGTTTCCAGCCCCCGGGCTCAAACGGACACATGAATGAGACCGCCGTAACAAAACAGCCAAAACTCGGGCATGACGAGCAAGTGGTTGTAGAAGGAGAGGCTGCAGGGTTTTTTTTTTTTGTTTTTTTTTTAAGGAAGAGAAAGTTGGCAATTCCCACACGTGGAAGCATTTTCCTGAGCCGCACGGCTTCAAAAGGCAAACCGTGGAATCCAACAATACTCTGAAACAGTTAAGAGCTGCTCAGTCAGGATCCCACTAATGATTAACATTCCTGGAGAAACACTCCGTTACAGTCTTTTTAGAGCGTTCTAATTAAACACATGCTCCAGTGCCACAGCACAGAGGGAAGTCTGACGACTGAGAGCGGGGATGCTTCTTTCCAGCTCTGCTTAATTGGACACAATTTAAGTCATTAAGGTGGTAGTAAAAACAGTAGAAAGAGCAGAGGAGAGGCCCAATGATCTCCGCTGTAAGGCTCCCTGTTGCTCTGATGTTGTTGACCCTTTAACCTCCTCACGTGACTCACATTTAAAATCTAGACCTACTCTCATTATGAGATGTCCGACTGGAGATTTAGTCTTTGAGATTGTATCGATACTGGTTGTAATTTGTGCACCTAATGTATTCACATTGCTGAAGAGGACAAAGGTTATACACGTTTGGAGGTCCTACATCTTGGGAGGCAAACTCATATATGATGATCTGTGCATCTGTTAACCACATTGAGATGCCTTTCATTGTTTTCCTTGTGGTTTCAACGTATATTTTTTGACACTTGTGATATATTGTCTATGGATGATTGTTGTGACATGATCTCCTTGCAGCTGTAAATAAGTGATGAGGTGGGATACCAGAATGGCAGCATGTATTGGGAAACAAGTTGGGTGATCGCATAAGTGGTAATACCTGATGATAATTTGACCTCTGTTTAAAGCTCCTCTCTGGTCATTGATCAAACTCGTAGAAACTCATCTCCCACATACCTTAAAATGGCTTTGCTGTTGCTACGCACCAGGAATACTCAGCTTGATTTTTGCTAAATGACAGGGGGGCCAGTCGCAGCGTCACACAGGTCAGCTGTACGCAACAGTGTTTCTAGGATTTGAAGACATTCAGGGTTTGACCTGAACCTCAGTTGGGGGCTGCAAGGTGTCCTCCGCTGGCTTTTTTTTGTTTTGTTTTGTTTTGTTTTTAATAATCAAGGCTGCAGCGTTTTTAATGCACCCATACCCCATTTCCACCAGATTAGCTCTGGTTCTTGAACTGGTTCCATCCATGATTTGTGAAATCTTGGTGCTATCTGGTGAACCAGCTGTGTTTCCACCAGTTTTGAGCAGAAGCACTGTAATTAAGGATGAGTCATCAGTGGAGGGCTTAGCACAATGCACAACAGGAGTAAACAATAGTAGCAACAGATATTGGTTTACATCCAAAAAACAAGTGTGGACCAACTGTTAATGAGACCACTGCACACTCTATGATTTCTCATTCGACTTCTCCATTGTTGCCTTATCCTCATTTTCCAACCAGCAGAACCATTATCAAACACACAAACTTCTGCCTGTAAACAATAAGATAACATGACCCCTCACCTTGACTACTTTATCAAACAGCTATATGTTGCTTTGATAAACCTTGCTCTCGATGGCCAGCTCTGACTAGTTCTCCTCTGACATCTATTGTTTCGTAAGCTGACGGGATTGGTTTGTTAGGTTTGTGATGCAACATACCCCTGACATCTAAATCTGTGTTTTTGCGGCTATCATTTGTAAACTGCAGCTCCAAGGCGTACATGCTCAGCCACAGCGTTGACTTCACTCATGACGTGTCTTGTCGCATATTAAAAAACACCATATAGACATGTTAACAAGGTAAAAACCTTGATTTAATGTTGATTGTTGTAGGACAGAAAATGGTCTGGTGACTGAAACCCATACCTTGTTACCCTTTGACACATGTTGTATCAAGTAAGGTTCCTTTAAGAAAGTATTTACCATAAGGCATCCTGGTGGCTTAAGTGTTTAAGGTGCTGATGTATTCACGACGTCTCTGATGTGATTCTCGCCAAGGATCATGCATGTCATGTTTTTCAATCTTCAAACAAGAGAAAATGTCGTAGTTGAGACAGAGGTCTGCTTTCGATAATAGTAACCATACAACTTTGTTTAAGACTAACTTTCAGAAAACAATCCAGATACCAGTTCCAACACCTCAGTTCAGCGTCTGCCGATACCAAGTGCAGATCCAATACCAGTGCTGTCATATTCTCCAATTTATTAAAGTGGATTTTCCCTGTGGTAGTGTTAATGGGTGTGTGAGCTGTGAGCTGAGTGTGCATGTTATGTACTGTATGTGTGTGCGTTCAGCTCCAGTGAGATCCAATCTGACGCCCTCGGGAGTCCTCACTCAGTTTAGCAGATACACAGGCCAGACATGGGGTCATTAGTGCCGGGGATCTATGTGTGAGTGTGTATGCATGTGTGTGTTGGCACAATGTACTGTATGTGTGCAGTGGAAAAAAAAGGACAACTGGCTGCCTTATCACCCCCCAATTAAGGATAGCAGTCCTCCAGGGCAGAGCGTATTCTTAGAAACCTCACATGTAATACGCCTGTTTCTGTCAGCGTCGGGGTGTTATTTTTGGAGCTGCTAATACTGAGGTCACTAATGACACCAAACCATTTTCAGCATCATGGGCCAGCATAAAGGAACATGTGACAGAGTGGGCACACACACTGTGTGTGTTTCAAAAAAATAATACGCCTTTCCATAAAATCTGAGATGCCGTTTCCTCAGGTTTTTTTTTTTTTCTTATTCCTTTCCAACATCATAAAACATTCTCCCTGGACAGTCAAGTGTGTGTGTTTGGACAGGACGCACAGACACACACACATAGAGGTACACATCTGGTGAGCCACTGCTCTTGTTTTCTTTGGGAGCCCAGCCCCTAACAGGAAGACAGTGCGAGCATAGCAAACAAAAGGCCGGCTCTTTGAACCGGCCTCTCACTGGGAGCTGCCGTCAGGTTGTTGTGGCCAAACGAACTGTTTCTGTGTCAGTTCACTGGGCTCATTGTGGGCCTCAGGCTGCTGCTCTGCAAGACATGTCCTCAGATGGCCTTTGTCAATATTGACCCATCTGTATGTCATCCTACAACATCGACCTTTTCTGTGATGCATTTCCAAATGATATAATACATTCCCTCTGTGTGATGGGATTAATTATATGTGGGATCATAAAGTAGCAACTGCTAAATGTAACTCCTGCGATTTTACATGATATAATGGCTGTCAAAATTTGAGAGCTGAGCGAGAGTTGAGCAAGAGTGGAGGTGGGACAGTACATTTGACAGTCCCCGGACTTTTTATTTACTTGTTTATTTGACAAGGAGACATGCATACAACAGTGCTTCATATGTAAAATACAAAGTAGATGCAATGCATACAGCAACTCCTGTCCTTGGTTAAACTTGTAGTTAAAACAGTAATGTAGGATTACTGAGCATGGAGTAATTCCATTCAATAATACAACATAACATGCTTTTAATGTCGCAAACCAATTTAAGTAACAAACCCAGTCTAATCTAGCATTTGAATACAATGTTTGATAACTAATAATGAATACAAAAGCAATGCTGCTAGTAAACGGCTGATAAGAAGCCATTTAAAATTAGACTTTCTGAATTAATCTGAGACGGACAGACAGACAGACAGAGCATATTTAGACTGAACTCTTTGTGACCAGGTCTACATTATTTCAATGTACCTACTGTATGTACCTGTGTCTCTTCATGTACAAAAGTGGGGGGTGTTACGCAGCAAAGGGCTTAAGGCTGGAACCAAACACAGGCTGCTGCAGAGGACCCAGCCTATATGGGGCGCACACTCAACCAGGTAAGCTAGAGATCACTCCAGTATCATTTCAGTTTTAATGTAGGGCTGCGTAATGATTATTTTCATTGTCAATTACTGTCTTGATTAATCAATTAGTTGTTTGGTCTATAAAAAAATAGTGAAAATAGTGAAAAATGTCCATCAAAGCCATAAGATGACGTCCTCAAATGTCTTGCTTTGTCCACAACCCAAAGATATTCAGTTTACTGTCATAGAGGAGTAAAGACACCAGAATATATTGACATTTAAGGAGCTGGAGTCAGACAATTTTAACTTTTAGTCCTAAATAATTACTCAAACCAATGAATCTATAAATTACTTGGCAGTAAATTTAATTGTTGACAACTAATATCTTAATTGTTGTTGTTGTTGTTGTTGTTGTTGTTGTTGTTGTTGTTGTTGTTGTTATATAATCAAATCTAGCTCCAGTTGAACCCTGGTATGATTAGAGGTATATTTTTTGACTAAGAAAATATCCTGAAAGTAAAAAAGCTTTATTTTTTTTTCTGATTTAAGTGGCGGTGAACAGTTAAACAGACTTTCTTCTGTTTATTGGTTGCAATGTAAAAATGTATACTCAAATGTTTGCTGTCTTACATTTTTTTCACTTGAGTTATAAATACTAGATTTTAGGGTAATATGGCCACAACTGGGGGCATTATGAAAACTTTGCATGTTGCATTTGTAAATACATCATCATGTTAGATGGCGTCTCTGTCTTAATATGAAATGACTTGTCTCACATCCGTGTTAAAGACAGGAACATTAAAGCATGCATAATGTAGATGGACTCTTTGTCGAAACACACCTGCCACTTGTTCTAAATGTTGAGACAGCTTCCCTGCAGAACCTGTTCTCGAAATCCAACCCTGTAAATGTGCAACACTCCTGGAGCAGAACTAATTTGATGCTTGAGATGAAATGGGAAATGGGTCTAGTGTTTCATTATGAATGTAAAGCATGAGCTGTAGTACATTTCTGCTGATATAAAGAGCACTCGCTATTCTTGGATGTAAGATCCCATTAAGGAATTATCTTGAAAACTCTCCCATTGAAAAAGAAAGAAAGGAAAGAAGCAGCAGTTTAAATCTTTTCCCGAGAGGGCCGGGAGGGGGATAAGGTATTGATTTATGGCTTTGTGTTCCCTTTAATCTTCTTATGATGTATTTTAGGAGATATTTCAAATGAGTTATTATATGAAAATCCAGCACTGTGTGATTTGGGAATGTGGCCAAACTCTTGTATGCATACATTTGTTTCCAAACCTAATTAACAGTCTAGTAAAAAAAATGACGGGATGAAAGTTTTAATGAGGAAATGTTCTGAGAGGAATATTCTGGCAGACATCCAGCGACTGTCCCCACTGTCTGTAACTGTAACCTTTCAGAAAAAAAAACTCAGGAAATACCTTTGTTGTCAGTCCAAAAAATCCCTTGCCCTGCAGAGTCCACTTTTAAACCGTGTTGACCTTTTTCCATATCATCCACGCTCACTGACTCCACCCCTGTGACAATGCCAACAGGGAAGGAGGAACAAGAGCCACAGGAAGGGGAGGGGGGGTGGTGTGTGTTTTGCATATTTCCAGCCGTGGGTCCGGAAAGCTTTAACTGAATCCCCTGTTGTGTGCCGGGGAAATGAGCTGGGCTTTTTAATGACTATCTCAGGGTAATATGTTTTCTTTTGCTTCTAGCCCTTGATGCTGTGATTGCTTGGATGGATCCCTATAGATGTGGAGAACAGAGGGGAAAACATGCTCTCCTGCAGGCGGCCATGTCTGTGTCAGGCTGGGTTGGATGAACTTTCCGAAAACTCCATTTGACATTTGGCATCTCTGCGTCTGTTATTCCACTTTATCAAACACAGACATGCCGATAATAACCAGTTTTGTAGCGCTGCGCCTTGGTTATTATGCATCCAGAGCTGCGCATCATGCCTATACATGGTGGTGATAATGAAACATGTGTGTCAAGTATGACTTTCATCATCGTGGTGGTCTGATGGTTAGTCCCGCAATTATGCCGTGTGGTTACCAGAGATCTGCCGGGGCATTAAACTCCAGTGTGAGAGCCAAACCCGTTTTCCTCTAACATCATCCTGCAGCTCCTAATAAACACAGTTGTGCCTGGAAGCGCTAAATCACTAGCTACCTTTAATCACTTTAGAATAATGCTTAGCATGTGGATCCAATGTGTGCCACTGCTGCAGGCGCTCACTCATACATGATGCTGTTTGAAAGTTACAGGAGGGATAACTTTACGGCATGGCACAGGCAGCAGCATCCACAATGGTTATACCCCAACCTATGCAACCGCAGTGTAACAGTGCCCTAAATTTGACCATCAAGGCCACCGTCCATTCAGCCTGGCTCCGGTAACCGCAGATTCAGGGACCACCGGCGTTTAAACAAGCCATATTTCATCCAGCCTCCTGCCAACCTACCACAAACAGTTTATAGTCAATGCGCTCTGCTCTCTGGAGTTTGTCTATGGCAACCCGACTCCGTGCCACATCTCCCCATCCAGAGCCATGAAAGACTGGCCTCCTCTGACAGCTCCTCACAACACACGGCCCTGTCCCGCACTGCTTTTAGCCCCGCTGCGGTGAGCTGGACCACGTCTGGGGATAAAAGGCTGCCAGAGTGTTTGGCTTGCAGGCGATTTACACGGACGCGAGGGTGATTCATTCTAGCTTTGCACAAACAGGCCTCTGTGTACATTTCACTGGTACTGGGCTTTTAAATCAACAGTGGGGAACGTATACACACGGGCACTGGGACTTTACATTCTGCTCATTCACACTCAGCTGGGTGTCTGTCTGTAGGTGTCGGAGAGTGTATGTGTGTGTCGTACACACATATAGGTGACCACTTTGTCTCTGTCTATCTGCCTCTCTCAGACACACACACACACACACACACACACACACACACACCACGCAATGCCCCACTGTTTATGTCTGAGACTGGCTTCATGTCTGCGATTTGTCTCCACCTCCACCACTCTTGCTGCGCACTAATGCAATGGCACACAAGTGTGCTAATGTTACAGCTAGCTTCTCCGATTAAAAGGTGCATTATGAGCTGCTCATACAAAAAAACAGGTCTTTCTGCTGCCAAGTCCTAAATCCTCCAGCCTATATGCACTTTGGTACTCAAACAAACCATCAACATATTCCACATTTATTAGGCGAGCACTCGTAAACATCAAGCTGGCAGAGGAAGATCAGAACTGTTTCTTTCTGCTGTGTCCAAGAAAAGTTACGATAAGGCCGGCCTTTTTATTTCCCTCCTGCGCTCACACAAAAATCTAAAATGCTTTTGATGCTATTAATGGCACCTTTGATTCACTTTGAGGCTTTGGAAATGAGACGTGAACAACCACTGTGCGACACGTGGAGCCGCTCCAAAAACATACTTGCAAATGATTTAGCCTATAAATAACTTAACATTCACAGAGAATTCTCACCTGCAGCAGATCATTTAAAGCAAAAGCTCAGCTCATGTTTCCCCTAACACAAGCCCCGTCTGCTAGATCATCTAAACATTAAATAACTGCAGCTGTGAAGCATGAGACCCAGATTTGAGCAGATACACAGTATGTTTATACCATTAATAACATTTACAGCAAAATAATTTGGCAGCACAGAACTTGTGTTTCTGCATCTTGGGTCTCAGATGGAGGCCAGCATGACCTCATTTTGTATCTCTCAGTAAGAGTTTAAATGAAAGAAAAAGGCTCAAGTTAAATGGCTTCTCTTATTAAACTGGCCTACCAGGCACAGGCCCAGGGGCCCAAAGTATTGGGGGCCCTCAAGCCTTCACCTGCAAAATGTCACTCAAATTAACATTTACCAATCAGAGAGACTCAAAAAGACCACAAAGAGATGCAAAAGACCTGCAAAGAGACACAAAATAACTACAAAATGGGGCAAAATACACAAAAAGAGACAGAAAACGATCACAAAGAGACATAAAACAACTAAAAAAGACACAATATTACAAATAACCTCACAAAATGGCTCCAAATAGACACAAAACGTCTACAAAGAAACACAAAATAATGACACAAAGAGGCAAAACAACCAAAAAGAGGCATAAAATCACCTCATAGAGACACAAAATACCCACAAAATGGGGCAAAACAACCAAAAGGAGACACGAAGTGATTACAAAGACACATAAAACATCCAAAAAGACACAATATTGCAGAAAAAAACATTTACAGTAAAATATTTTGGCAGCACAGATCATGTGTCTCTGCATCTTTGGGTAGATGGAGGCCAACATGCCCTCATTTTGTATCTCTCAGTATGGCAGAGTTTAAACAAAAGAAAATGGCTTGAATTAAGTAGCTGTCCTTATTAAACGGGCCTACCGGGCACAGGCTCAGAGGGGCCCAAAATAAAGGGGGCCCCCTAGCCTTCACCTGCAAAATGTCACTCAGAAGAGTGACAGAGTGGAAGAGACTCTAAAGAGACCAAAAAGAGATGCAAAGGAACAAAAAAGAGAGACAAAATGACCAAAAAATACACAAAATAAAAACACATAAGCACAAAAAGATGCACAATGACTGCAGACAAAGACAGAACAGCAACAAAAAAAGGCAAAACCACCACAAAGTGTGTGTCTTGGTTCTGTGAAGGGGAGACGTGGTGGGGCCTTTTGCACATCTGTGACCAGGGGCCAATTATCTCACAATCCCCCTGTCTTATTTTAGTAGTTCAGGTGGTAAAGACGATACTGATGAGGTTTTGTGACTCCGGGGCAGCGAAGGCGTCAACCTCTATTCTAGCCACTAGGTGACACCACCACCTTGGTTCTGTGCTCTGTCCTCTCTGTAGCTCTGTCTACAACTCTCACACTCACTCTGAGTATTTGTTTCTGTATGCTCTTTCTCTACTGGCCACTGTCCCAAGGAGGAAAAAAAAAATGGGATGGTTAAAAAAATGCTGAAATCATGGATGGAAGTGATCATGTTTCAAAATACTTTCTGGTGCAATTACAGCAAGATTTTGACCTGGTGTGTTACACTTTGAAGTGGAGTGGCTGACATTGTGCAGAACCTGCAGTTCCTCCTTTGTACTGTCAGTGCTCCAATGTGTGATCCCATTTCTTTAAATCCATTTCTACTTGTCTTGCCCTGCAAATACCTCAAATCTCTTCCACAATCTATCCAACATGTCCAAATAAAGACCGTAGCACGTCCCGGCTCTGCCCCCTCACCTTGCTGTCAGGCTTCAAGCAGAACTGTCCCGGGATCAGCAGCACTCTGTTTTTATCAGCTGTGGCCATGGTGACAGATTTCAGGCCAGTCTGACTCTGCGTTCTTTTGAGCCAAGTGGGTCTGTCGTTCTGTCAGTCCTCAGGAGGGCATGCACGGGACTTAATGGCTTATGATGATGTTTACTGGTGCTCCAACCAGAGCAAAATATTATCTCAGACAGGCATGGTTAAATATAACAGTAACTGCTCTCTTGTGCCTTGTAGGTTTAGCACTTTGTATCACAGCTGAGAATGGAAATGTTTAAAACTTGAGGGTGTGTCTTTGTTCTCCAAAAGGAAACACTTTATGGCATGTTTAGCTCTGTGCAAGGTCCACAAGGAGGGATGAATTCACTCAAACAGCATGCAGGGATAGTTTTATTTAAAGAGCTGACTGCACTGCAAAAATGTCCACCCTAATAGGTCTTTTGGGCTCACGATCAGGATCACTAAAGTGGGATATTTCTGTTCTCAGATTTGATTTCTTTATATAAATAAGGCAGAATAGTCCAGATCAAACTATTAGTGTCTCTAGAAGTTGACTTCTAGTACAAAAAAGTTGCCAGATGGATCCACTTACTTGCATAAAACATTTCAGGACTGAATCTTAGATTAAATGTCGTTTGCAATTTTCTGGTGAGGCCGTTCAGCCCTTATCCATCATGGTTGGAACTGAAGAAAGTGAGAGTGACTTCTCATACTGTATGTGGCCGGGCTGTGTGACCACATTCTCCCTCACTCAAAAGCACTCTTGACAGCTATGGAGCCCAGCAGTGGCGGACAAGCAGCGGTCACGAAGCGCCGACCAGTTGTCACCAAAGTGACAGGCGACAGCTGAGTCCATACATCTGGAGGCCCGGGGGACTCCACACTTCAACCCACCCCACGTCTCTGACCCAAGTTTTTTCAGCGTCACAGAAATGAGGTTGCTCAGGGAGAGTAAATGTTGCTGCGTAAAAGCGCAAAGCAGTATCGGAGGATGGGAAATTAAAGCCAGTTTGATGACTCTAAGTGGCTGACACTATTGACTGGGTTATTTAAACTTTATATTGTTGATGAAAACCACACAATTAAGGGTGAAATCTCCCCATTTTCTTCACCACAGCATAATTTGAGCATTTTCTTTGCGTAAAACTCTGACAAATATACGGCTGCAAACCTAAGTAGTGAAATTACTCAAAAACGACCGAGACTGCTGAACTTAAAGTCTAAAAACAACTCTTAAAAACACACCAAAAGACTTGGTCCACTCACCCCCAAAGCGTTCAGTCGCAGCAAGCCGAGTATCCAGAACCAATATTCCTGAAGTAAGAAAAGCGATTCACGCTGCGTCTCATTGGCATAAGATGAAAAGTCCAGAGAGGGTGCACCACTGTGCCGCAAAGCTGAACCCAGAGCTGTGCAAAGCGATAAGCTTAAACTCCAGATACTGGCTGCATTGGAGAGGAGCGCAGAGAGAGGGAGAGAGCCTGGTCTGACTTCACCCGCTGTCACCACATCTCAGTCATTACAGCGGCGCACGGTGCGCTATGGTGCTCCTCTCGGCGGTCACAGTGAAATGACATTAGCGTTGCTCCCTGCCTATTGGCTTAAACAAGCAGCCCCCACCAATCCTGGAGAGACGGAGCAGTCTGGAGCACAGTGGACAAATGCTCCTGTGAGTTTAACTCCTGCTGCTGCAGCAGGGAGTTTGAGAAGTGTTTGCGTAATTTAAGTGCTTGAAAACTACTAAGTAACTTAATCTTCCTCTGTTGCCTTTACCTACAGGCTGCCCTCACCTTTATATGAACTTTTGCCTTTATTTAAGCTAAATATAAATCAATTAAACACTTTGTGAAGTTTGAACTTTAATATTTCTCTGTGTCAAATATGAGTCACTCCACAATTAATGTCCATCAATTCAATAACAAAGACTTGATGCGCAAAGACGTCCTCATTTGCACCTCCAGTCCCTCCATCCCCACATGCATTTTGTCACCGGCTGTAGCGATATGATCCTTTTTAAGACCTATTTGTCCCTCCTGCACCAACATGAAATGTTCACAATATCCTTTATGTTCTTCCAAACACACCATGTAACACTATTCGTATTTACAGTGCACCATGAAAGGTAAGTCTATATGCATACAGTGAGAACAGGCTATCGCCTAGCTGTCTAAAATGCTCTGGGATGAGCAAAGATTTAAAGAGAATGGCCTTACGTAAAATAATTTTGCTTGCAGAATCAGCCCACTGTTGTGTGAGTGCTAAACATGTCAGGTTGTCATGTGCCGACAATCTAAATACAAGTAAGATAAGATTTTTGACTGGTGGACCTTTAAAAAGCTCTCTGACCTCCTGTGACCAAGATAAGTCCTTTCCATGACATCAAGAGTGACACGGTGCCCCAAAACAACTCAACCAAATCTGGTTCATTTGTCGTATTGGAAATCAAGATCTGAAGGTGTCTCTGGAATTCTGCCGTCTCTAAAACCTGACGGCTGAAACATGAAACATAAATGTGACAAATGCATTCATTTAATTGGCTGCCCTTTGACCTTTATAGCTCTCCCTCTCGCTGGAACCGGCCCCCGCATCTCTGACTGACCTCGGTTGCGACCCAGTGACCGTCATGTAGATCTGAGTGTGTGAATGCATCTTAAGTAAGAACAGGTTTAGCAAGCTCAAACCTGTCAGTCATTCTCTACACAGCCCTGGCATTAAGCAATGGAACGCAGTGCAGTGCCAGATCTTATATGGACCAGATGGATATAAGCTACTATTTGGTATCACACTTCACTGCAAACAGTCACTGTGTATCTACTTTATCAGCGCTGCAGATATGAAGAGAATTCAGGCTGATCTAAATGAGGTATCATATAAGTGGTAGCTATTTTAACCCATTACTTCACCTCATGTGGGCCAAATAATCAGTTATAAAGAACTACATCAAACTAGCCTTAAAATATTTCAACCCATTTGCCAGAATAAAAGTTGGCATTGTACAACACATTCTCACTCCAACCTCGTCACATATTGACGTTTGGTCATGGACTTTCCACGTCCAGATATGACATGCAAGGTACTGGGTGTGTTAGTTGTAATGTCAAGTTTTGCCTGTTACATGTATTGTCTTCCTTCAAAATGCCCCTCTGTGTCACAGGAAATGTACTGTTCACATACAGTATCTGTCAAAATAAACACATCACGTCGGTACAATGCCGCTCAAGGTTTTTTTCCTTCAACAACTACTGCACATGGTTGGGTTTAGGAAAAAATAACAGGGTTTAGCTCTGTAATCTTAAGGGACGCGAACACTGCTCTCCTGGGTGGAGGTCGGTGTTTGTTGGGCCTATCCACCACCTCTCCTGCGCACCCTACTTGTACTGTCGCTGGATTAATTTTCGTTGTCGTCCTGCCACGTTTCCCCCCCACGCCGCAGAGCGTTTTTAAACTATAATGGCAACCGGCCATTTTATTATTATGATGGCTATTTTCGTCAGTGTCTGACACTGCAAGTCACTCCCCAAGCGCCCAAGTGCCAGATTTCAAGGACTTCAGAGTGAAACCGGGTTGCATTGTGCACTTCTGCAAACCACGGATACATTACATTATTATGTAGCGGACTGAAACTTTGTTACTGTGGTGAACGTATGGTAAGTTTTAGGCACAAAAAACACTTAAAAAAAAAAAAAAAAGCTTTCTGTGGCACTACCTCAGTAGGAAATGCAGCGATGTCTTTGTAAAAACAGACACTTTTTATGGCACTATTCTGGCAGGAAATGCAGTGATGTCCCTGTTAAAAGCAACTGCTTTTTGTGGTCCTATGCCGACAGGATACACTGATG
>JAPZEB010000023.1:24229762-24242940 GCA_029783705.1 Chaetodon striatus
AAGGTAGTGTGAGGGTAGCAGCCTCTCAGAGGAATCTGCCCCATTCTCTAAATTCTTTGCCAGGCAACCTGCTTTGGAGGAACATGTTTCAGTTAGAGATGCTTGTTTGTCGTTCATTCAGCAGGAGTTTTTCACTGGAAAACTCAGGGCCCCTGCTATGCACCCCTTTCCACAATCGCTTAAACTCTCCTTTCTCTCTCCCTCTCTCCTTCCAACCCTCTGTCCCGTGGAAATGCGCCATTGACAGATCTTTATCAGCAGCCCCATCCCTGCTCAGGCTCGCCGTATGCCTTTGTTTTATTTCACCGACCAAGCGCTGAGCCAGTATGAGGGATTTGTGTGTGCTTCCCTCTGCAGCTCTGCAGCCCTAATGTGAAACTGGTGTATTTGTGGTCGTGACAATCCTTTTCCACTCTACGAATGTTGCTCGGGATGATAATAACATGGGTCCGTGCCTGGGGGACAACGCAGTGTGGTCAGGGTCAGCCGCAGATGGTTGTGCCTGTGGAGGATATAAACAGCGGAAATGTCAAAACAACCCTCGGACAAGTAAAAGGAGAGGAAGCAAAATACCGAGAAAGTGAGACAGAGAGGGGGTAAAAATGTGCCAATGAGCGAGAGTTAAAGACAGATGGAAACAGACATTACAAAGAAGGAGACTCTAAATATAGATAACATAAAGGGGACATGTAAAACTGCCCACTTGTCCTTGTTGGTGTGATTATATGGTGATGGTGAATGGAAAGTATGTTGAGCAGTATATAAAACACAAGGCTGTGGGCAGGAGGTGTCGCCTTTCACCCCCCTGGGCTGGGGACAAACTGGCTGGATGAGTCTCCAGAGAGGACCAATTCCATCCAGCCACTCCAGGCCTCGTCAGACTCCAAAGCTACACTACGTTACCCAGAAGGCACGGCCACCCAGACTTCTAAGGGTTGGAATGGACAGTGAGAATAAAAAGTGTTAATCCATCTCAGCTCTCTCTGTTGGCAGCAACAACAGGACACCATATGTGAAGCCAACTGCTTGTGATTTCCATTTCCCATCATTCCCTGTTCGTCAATATTTCTTCACTTATTTTCCCTATGTGCAAATTTTTAACTAACATTATTTGAACACCGAAACAGGCTCAAAGACGTCACCTAAAGGGACACTTTGCAGATTCGTGTGTACTTGAATTGTGGTAAACCTCCCTCCATCACTAGCGGCCAGATCTCCCTTCTCATCTCTTAGCTGAGCTTGTTCAAATTTATCATCCAGTGGATTTTTGCAGGCTCTAGGGCTGTTGCTTAAACTACAGATTGTACTTCCACATTTTTGTCTGCCCGCTACCAAGGACACAAAGAGTATAGAGAGGATCGAAAGAGAGACACGCCCCTTTCTCTCAGACCAGACTCCGATCAAACAGTTAAACTAGGCAGTGCTGATCAAATATGAAACAAGATTCTGTTACTGCGTTGTCTTAAAAAAATAGCAAGACGGCCGAGCTCGGAAATCGCAGTATGTCATCCACCAGCGGGGCTATTTATTGGTCTGGTGCAGTGCATTCTGCTAGTTGCAGGTTGTCTACATCTTGAGCAAATGCCACTGCCCTTTTTCTTTTCAAAAGTATTTCTGTCTTTCTGGTGCATGAAAAGACCATTTTTCCAGGAGTGAAATACGTCTTTAAAAGGACAGTTATGCTTTTTACAACCTGCAATTAACCTTTAAGTGACTCATCAGAGGAGGTCACTCGGTCATGTCTTCGGCATTTGAACAAACAACTGGTGCTGTTGTTTTTTCTGATGAGGATTGCCTCCTCTGCTTGACTTCATGTCAGAGCCATGAAATATAACAAAAATGTGTTTCTAAGCTGTCTGGTTCTTTTATAACGCTTGAATGCCTTTCTCATGTGTTAACGCAGTGTCCTAGATGTGCTTTTGCCAACCAAGTACTGACGACCAGATGCATGATTTGAAGGAAGGAGCCCAGAATAGAGACGGGTGACACATCTCATTGCACCATCTTTCAGTCTCCGTCTCTTTGGCTCGCTTTCTGTTTATTATGCACACGCACTTAAGGTGGCATCAACGGCATGACTGGGAATGTCGCCTCACAAAGACAGTTTGCCTGTCAATCAACACTTTCCTAATTAGACAAGCTGTATCTGTGAATGTCGTCTCGTTTCATCTCTTCTTTCAAAACGATCTGCATCTCTCACTGATTTGGAATTTAATGAGATGGGGACAATAAAAGAAAGCTGGACCATGTGCACGACCTCTGTGCCACTCTTAATGACCCAGCTATGACTATTGTCAGTGCATCATTACCATTTCCACTCTGTGATTTCCATTGTACACTGCGCTCATTAAAAGTGTCACCAGAGAGATTTCACTTCTTTAGTCTGAAATAAGCCAACTCGAGGCCTTTGAGGGACGGATCTGTCTAATTAGCCAAAAAGAGGTTTTTCCCCTGAGATCTGCTTCTAAAAACACACACTTGACCTTTTGAAATTTGGAAAACAATCCAACACCTGTGCCAAGCAGGGAATTAGCTGAATCTGATATCTGAGGAAACAATCATTACCTTTGATCCTGCATCTGCGTGTGTGTGTTTATGTGGCAAGGCCCCTGTGAGCGTACTCCATTTTTAAATGTGTAAATGGAAGATCTTGGTGTGTTGCAGGTTTTAACAGAGACACACACACACACACACACACACACACACACACACACACACACACACACACAGAGTTAGGGGTCATGCTGGCCCATTAACAGCCAGTCTTCTGTGACGTTCAGAGACAAACACTATTATAATATTTATGACTCATTTACAAAAGCCGCCATGTGTGGGTAAATTAGATAAATGTTTTCCAGGGAAGTGACATGCGGGTGATTGTGACTGAGGTAACAGCGATAGATTGTGACTACTCGGTGAAATGCATCAATCAAAAGCTAGTTTCTGTTTTCCACACTGTATACTCATGAACTGCAGCCTGGAACAAAATGAGGCTGTGCTTTAGCGAAGCTGCTGTTAATTCACCTGAAAACATATTTATTCGGAATCAAGTGAATTCAGACAATTTAAGGTGACCTAAATATCTGATGTTTTACACTGCAGATGAATAATGTTTTCATATTTGTCTTCGTATGGGTCCAACCTTGGCAGTAAAGCTTGAAGTTTGGAGGTGTCAGCATTTACATGATAAGCTGAATTGGATTCTTATGCACGTTCCCTTCTTAGGCAACCCTGCAGAATTAGATTAACATATTAATTAAGGTCAACAAAATGAATTGTTGAGTCACAAAAGTTTGAAGAAAACAAATAAAGTTGCACAACACAAATGAACTCATTGACTGGGATATGAAAACACAATGTGTTCTAACACTGACTCATTCTGTGATTCAGATTATCACATGTGCATGCAATAAGCCAAGAAAACAGGCGGCAACCTCCAAGGCTGAAAAATGAAGCCAACATGGAAGTGCCAAAAACTGCAGTTCCTCTAATGGCCACTTGAGGCTGCCTCTAGAAGCGAGTGAATCCCCATAGATGTTAAAATGCCCAACTTAACAGAAGAAATAAACATGTGCAAACAGACTGGTACAAAAACAGTTTTGGTCTCTACAGCTAATTTCTGCCTTCATGTCACCTATACAGGCGTCAATTTTTTTTACAACTCACCTTTTGAAATGTTATTAATCCTTAAAAGTTATGTGTAATTAAGGTCATGACCACTTCAAGTGTCAGGTGGGTGTCATCTTTTGACAAGTCGCTGTCACAGCAACAATGTTGGTTAGGTAACATAACTATGGCGTAACTCCAGATTTACACAATATTGGCGTCACCATAGCTGTTGCAATTTCAGTATGCTTTCAGTTCATGTGAGTTAATTTTAAAATTTTGGTAGGCTAAAAAAAAGGCTTATTCAGTGTATAGTTACACAAAAAAATCCTCTAAGAAGTCAGATGTTAATTTTTTTTTTCGTTAAGTACAGTTTGCTTTAATGGTTTTAAATTTGTTTTTTGCCAGCAACATTTAGCATTAGCATTATCACAATGAATTGTAAATGCACTGTGCTGACCAAGCTAGCAGTTTGCATGAGGGTTAACTCAAGGTTTGAAATGGGAGTCCATAAACCAATGGTCACAGTAGTTATGTCTATTATAGAGTCTGCCAGAAAATCAGTCCTGAAACCTGGAAATGAGTTAGCATTTCGTCTCGAAGTCAGTGTGTTATTTGAATGGGTTTTTGGTTAGATGTCTGAAATAAAATCTTCAGTTACACAAGCTTAAGAGATGTTAACAGTATGTTCTCCATCATAAAATAAGTCAGTAAATACCCCAGTCGCAAGCTTTGAAGCTCATAATGTGTCTTAAAAAAAGGCGGACAGTCTTGTTATGGTGATGGTGTGAGGTCATGAGACTGAGGTGAAGTTTGTTTATAGCCTAATGTTAGCTTTTTACTCTTGGCAATTGCATTTAGACTTCAATAATCATGAAAGTGATGTTCATTAGTAAAGATTAGATTGCTAAACAAAACTTGTAAGTATCATAAACATTTGTTTGTCACAGAGTTTACTTTCAGCAATAATCCAAAATCCAATGGAAAAATCCTGTAGGCTTTTTGACGAGGAAACAGGGGTGATACTAACTTCCGCATTGGCTTACAGAAAAATGTCATCCCTGGAGCATTCTTATTTATAGGCCACAGTCTCTGTGTTGGCAATTTGAGCAGAAGGCTGTGGTTTTTAAGAAAGTCATTGTAATGTAAAACTGACTGTGCATGCTGCAGGACAAATGACTATTTTTCTTTAAACTTACCTTAATATTTAATTTAAAAAGCCAGCTCAGATTCTGTGCCCATCTAGGGGTATGTATCACTTTTAAAAAGGATTGATGTTAATGTTAAAATGAGTGTTTATAGAGGCTCTTGCCAGTTGAGTTATTAACCACACGGCCAACAGTGGAGAGAAGAACAAAAGACAGCACTCTCAAAATCCTCAGTCCTCAGTATACTCAAATGTGCATATCTTAGCCTGTTCAGTTTAATTGTATGCAGTCTGTATTGGGCTCATCTGCATAGCGGGGTGTAAAGAGGTCTGTCCTACTACAGTTTCCCTGAATGGTCTTTATGGATGTATAACATAAAACCCTGTACTTGTACTCATTTTCATACAAAATGACAACCTGATTTCATAAAAGACTGTTTGACAGGCTAGAAGACCTTATGTGTCCACCAACCATTAACATAATGCATGTATGCTTTCTAAATCTTTGCTCTACATCACCAAATTACATACTGCGTAAATGTAGACTCCACCACCAGGAATCACTGACCCTGAGTTTCTATAAGCTCGTCATACACTTGAGGCAGCAGCCACTTGGAGATCAGTTATAGAAAAGTCTGAGGAGCTGTCATGTGAACAAAAGGTGTTGCCACTCAGATGGTGTAGCATAACGTCTGTGTATACATCCCTGTCAACTGCTCTCTTTCTCCTGTTCAAGTGCTCATCCATCAGTTTAACCCAACACTCCTTCACTGTCTCCTGCATAATCAGCGTGGTGTGGAGTGATCTGAGCGCCCAGGCGACCAACAGCCGCGAGCAACGCGAGAGTGTCATCGCCCTCCTTTTCCTACTTCAGGCATAAGGCATTAGAGACACTCTGCTATGGATCATGTACACAGTCTCACAGACACGCAGCACAAGCAAAACTACAGCTACACACTTTCAGGTCAGAGAGGTGACGCTTGGAGTGTCAGAGCTGTGTCCATCACTGCGGATATAGTCTGTCACCATCATAATGGGATGGGATTTAAACATATGCATGCAAGAGAGAAAACTAAGAGCTCTGGAGGGAGGAGGCTTGTTTTAGTGTTTGTAGTTTCTGCGGGCACTTTTTGATGAAGACAAATTATCCTCTTACAGCCGGCACTGAAACAGCAATTGAGTTGGACAATGGGGCCGATCGGGCCAGTATGGAGATATAAATACAGGGTAAACTAGGAGCATAATTCATTGTCAGGGCACTCATATTGTTCTGGGTTATATTAGGCGACGGTTTATTCCAGAGAGGGAGCGCGGGCCAAGAGAGGATCACGCTGCAAAAAATACCCATCTTTGAAAAGGCACTTATTCTTTAAAAGAAAAACATTTTATCACCCATTTTTTCACTTGCTTGAAGGGAAACAATATTTTTAGACTCAGTCCGAAATAAACTTACTTGCTTTGTCCTTTCTGAAGCTCAACAAAGTAAAGCAGAGCTGTGCTCTAACTTCAGTACCTCAAACTGTGGGGCAGGAAGTTTTAAAGCTGCACTAATTAATAATTTTATAATGATGTGACAAATGGCTGTGCAATGTGAAGTGAGTTCCTTATAGTGACAAAATAACATATACAAAATTATCACTCTGCAGTTCTTAGTTTTACGGAGCATTTTAGTATCTTTCAGCTTACTGTTTGAGTTTTTATTGCTTTGGTTCACTCTTACTGCTCCTGTCTCTTTTTTTTTAAATTTATCGTTTATTTAAACAAGAAGTTCTCTTTTACCAGAGACCTGACCAAGGTAGCAGCCAATCAAAACACATTTAAAATGCAACAAATACAACACATATAATACAAAAAATCCACAATAAAACAACAACAACTATTCCAAACATAGTGGCCTCTCAAGAAAAACAAGCACATGTCTCTATCACCACATTCTTTATGATGCCCTTAAATTCATCAGTGGATATAAGTGTTTCTAATTTCAGATCTCTTTGAAGATTGGTCCATGTCCAAGGTCCATAGTAAGAGAATGTAGGTTCCCCAGATCTGTATAAACCTGTAGTACGTTAAAGAGTAACCACTTGGAGAAGCTTGTAACTATCAGAGCTGACACACAGAAGGGTGCAGAGGCAGGCTGAAGGTTTGTCCAATATTGCTTTATAGATGAAAATGATTTGTGTGACCTTGATTTCCAGGGCTGTCAGTCGACTGAGACTCTGCAAGTTGAGCAGTCACTTTTTTTAAAAATATTTTTGTCAGTCAGTCTGAGTGTACATCTGGGGATGTTGTGGTCCCCAGATGTAGCTGCAGGGTGTGCGCTCCTCTCTTTCACGCTGCTCTCTTGTACAGGCAGCTGCAGACCCAGACCTAGGGTGAGTGAGATGGAAGGAGCTGCCCAGAGGAAGAGAGGCTTTTGCTAGAAAGGCTCTGAAATAATGTTATCATCTGCCTGCTGCTTAGAAGTTGCAAAATTATGGCTCACAGGAACTTAATATGATATCAAAGACAGATTTGATTAAACCCTCTGCCCATCAGAACAGACTCATAATGCACTAGCTAACAATACTAATGTATGGATGGCCAATAACCATTACAGTAATGTTACAAGTGACCACAGTATCTTACCATTCAATGACACAGCTATTGTTATCCCAGTCAGCTGGGCCAAAAAACGCTATCAAACGAGACTGGCCCAGCCGACTGTTGAAGTTGCCATGACTTTGATGCAATTCTGAACAATCCTAGCCATCATCCTCTGAGGAGGCTTTTCTGATGGTGGGGAGCCCCCGAGGCCAATTTTTGTTTGATTTCTAGTGTCAGCAAAAAAAAAAGTTCCAATCCATCATTAGCATAGTTAGCATGGAGGGCTAACTTGGCTGTTTACTATATTAAGCGAATGACACTGTCACCCTGAATGGCCCACCAAAACCCGTTCAAACTCCCAATCCAAAGATTTCATCAACAAGCTGTAATAAATTCATCGTTCACTATCTGCCCAGCAACACGTGACAGAAGGACAAAGCGTGTAACTGCTAAAGTGACAGATATTTTTTTTCATGGGATGGTGTAAACCAAAATAGAGCTCAATGGAAAGTATACTTTGGAGTTAACTTTGTCAGACCCCCAGAAATACGACTCCAAATGATTTCTAACATTGCTTCATGTTTTCTGAGTGCGATTAGGCAACTGTTTTCTAACATGTTAGCTATAAGGCCAGCCTGTTGTGGAGTTCTTCAATCATCAAAGCATTGTTAGCTTACTTAATAGACAATTTCATACAATAAAGACATGAGCAGAAATGGTTGCAGGAAACAATGAGCTATACAGAATGGTTAGTATCTATTCACCTTATGACGATCTAAGATCCTAAATAAAAGATCGACACTGCTGACACTAACCCTTTGTGGTGATACTCGTGTCTTAACAACTGCTTAACTGTACATAAAAGGAGACTCTTAAAGTTTAGGCCAATGTGAACGGCTATTCATGACTTCCCCTCAGGGCAGTTAAACTCTGCTGAACATTACAATAAGGCATCAGAGGAAAATGAGACTGGTTCCAGTCTGTTATTATGGTGATACCACAGAACAATGCCAGACAGATGTCACTGTGAATGAGACAAGCCATGATGAGAGGATTGAAGCGGTGTCATGAATGACATAGTTTAAGAGACATGAGTCACTCTGCAGACTGTTTTCCTCGCTGCTCTTTCTCATACTCAGCCATCTGACTGGCTCCTTTGCCCAAGTCAGCAACATAGTTCTGGGCTGGCAGTGTAGACGTGTGTGTGTGTGTGTATGTGTGTGAAACAGGGAGGAAAACAAAAGAGAAAAGAGGTGATTGTGTCTGAACTGAATGTTTTCATTGTCATCTGTTAAATCTTCCTAATGACGAGACTGCAGACTGTTAAATAAACAGCAGCAAATGAGCCCAGCAGCACCATACTGTGAAGAAAAAAATGTTTAGTCTAACACCTAAATTACCAAAAAAAGTAGCAGCTGCATGATTGCTTTTGGAGATGAGTCAGAGTATGTCTATTCATTAATAAAAATGTCATCTTATTAGTTTATAATTAATCTTAAATCACCCCCCTGTTAAACCAGCCCCTCCGAGATATCTCTGGTTGTCGATAATAAAACACATATCAAGTGTACAGTGTCATAAAGCCAAATTGGAAGCACAAGAAGGCCTGACAGTCTGTACAGATTTATGTTGGGTTCGCGCTCCAAGGATTTACACCCTTTTGCCTGAGCACAAACCACAGCTGAAATAACCCAAATGGGTCCAAACCCTCAAGCAGTCAGTGCCACTTCAAGTGAGTAGCATGAATTATATGGAACATTCTCTTTTTATGTGCTTTAACGGTATGAAGGAGTAGAAAAAAAACATGCTAAAATGGTATCATCTTTGCAGGATGTGATAATAATCAAGCGGAATAAATTATTCTTCTATCAAAACACCAGTGAAGGAGGGGTTTTATATGCTTTGTTTGATGGAGGGAGGGATGCAGCGGCTGGACCAGTGATCTTTGATTCAATCTGATCTTTGTCAGAGCCCGCGGCCTGTCCACCAGCTGTGTCCAAACAACCCACACCCTGTGCCTGTGTCTGGGAGCTTTGACTTGAGTTGGTGGTGGTGGGAGGGAGGCGAGGGCGTGGGTCATTTGAGGGTGTACCAAAAGCTCTCCCTCTCTCTCTCTCGCCACGCTACAGTAACTTCTGCTTTTGACATGTGGAGGCCCCGGGCCCATCCATCCTCCCCCTGACAGCTCAGCTGCTCATACAGGCAGGGGAAGGTAGACAGATTTGGTGTAGGCTTGCTGCTTTAAAGTCATTATCTGTGATGTTTTTTCATTTATAGAAATGTCTGTTTTTCTCTCTGTCAGTTCATATAACACTGTGTTTCAGTAGTGATCCCCAGCCAATCGAACACTTACATATTTGCTGTTGTTAACACCTCATAGTCCTGTGGTGCATTGGTGTGCAGGGATTGTGCATTTCACACTTTCAGCTGTGGTAGAACTGAGATTTTACAGCTAGCGTAAGTGATAAAGAGTCTGTCTTCAACTTTATAAAATGCAGGAAAATGACATCACAGTATTCACCACAATAACTGTTATACAAAAATACCAGAGCACTGACTAACTAACCAGCAAAAGTCTTCAAAATGAGCAGAAATTTATTTGTAAGTAGAGCGAATTCATGAAACTCTTGGTTTGGTCCCTCTTTGGGCGTCTTTACTAAGTTGAATAAGTTATGCATGCTGAGCAATAAAAGGGGAGCATTAATACAAACCATCCTCGGCGGACAAACTGGCTCGTCAAAAGTTTCGTTCCACATCACACTGATCCTCCCTCAGAAAAGGAGCCAGGGGAGCGACTGTAAGAAAAACCTGGATGGAATAAGAGCGATGTTGCAGTGCAGATGGTGTATCTTAATAGATGTGAGCTCAGCGAGCTGTGATAAGGGACCATGTCTACTTTGAGCGGGGAGAACAGGCAGACCCAGCTCAGGGAGCTGTGCAGCATCTGCAGCCAGACATTAATAGATGACGACGAGTACTACGTTGACAAATTGAATGCCACCGATGAGTAATGGCAAGAGACTTGTAAAACAACGATTGTCACAGGGAACCACAGACTCGATTGTTCCCAAATGCATTGGTGCATGTGCACAATAATGGAGAAGCGGTGTACCTAAAATACTGATTATAACGTTCCTACTTTGGGAAATGGGATTGCAATTTTGATGCTGTGGGCTTCACTCCCAACTCGTAAAATATCAACGCTTGGTCAGTGATGCTAGTGCCCCTCCTGTGTAAGTTTTGGATGTTCGGGGATGGCGAGTTAATTTACGCTCATTACACGCATTGCGTCTTTTCAAAATTAACTTCAGAGTTTATAGAAAATATGCAGTTTCCGCACATTGAATGCTTACAGCCTGTTTCACAATAACCTTAGAATGTAGATTAAAAACTTTGTTTTCAGGTCAACTTCTTTAGGTTTGGGCAGCAGCAGCAGTATGTGGTTCAGTCATGTGACATATGTCACTAGCATTGTATGCTACACATACTAGCACACTATGTTGCCATTGAAATGGAATAACTTTTGGTTTCACACGGGACACGGATGGGAAGTCTGCCGTTTGTTTGACCCACCTGCAGACTTTTTTGCTCTTTATCTCTTTATACTATGGTAGTTGTCAGATCGTCAAAACATGCGCATCTCATACCTCTGTGCATCTGACACAGAGGGCCACTGACCAAATGTTGGTTGTGATGAACTGGGAGCGAGGATAGGTTGTAAGAAAGTATCTTTTAGACAAGAGCAGTGAATATGTTTTTGACTCTATATTTTTGGAGAAACCTAAAAACTAAAATGCCAAACAGCACATGGAGATGTGCTTCAATTAGGTTTTGTACTGTGTGTGTTGCTAAACGTAGCTGTAACTGATATTTTTCAAGTGACAACAGGACAACTAATGTGAGACATGTCACTCATAGTAATGAACCTACAGAGGATTATCATCTGAATCTGCAGCTCCACTCTTTATAAAGCTTCACAGTGAGTGTCAGCTCATTGTTTAGTTGTCCGGCCCACACCTTTGCTGCTTTGATTATCTCAGTGCTGTCATAGTATCGTTTTCAGCCTCAGCATGAAGCTTAGGGAAAAAGCTCTAAAATCCCACTGTACACTACCAGCTCAGCATTAAACAGCTTTGCTAGAGATATGAGAGCATTAATCAATCCTTTCATTTAACTCTCGACAAGGAGGCAAATGAACATAAATGTCAAACTATTCCTTCAACAATCCCACTCCTACCAGCATTGCCTTTTCCCTAACAACTGGATACGCACATGCCTTCAGACTACGGCTATAGTGGCTATGGATATTCTGAATTTGCACAGGCCCATGTAGTGCAGACGCCCTCTGGTCATGCAACTGCTAAACTTACATGGTGGCTTTGCCCCTCTATGGCGTTTGACAGTAATCTTTCAACGTCTTTGTAAACTATGTAAACACAGAAACCTGTGGCTGTGAAAAGGCAAAATATAGTCTGAATCCAATCTCTCCTCACGCTGGGATCTGGGGATACTGTATTAATAACTGCAAAGAAGCAAAGGAGCACGCTCTGCTTGCATAAAATGTGCGAAGACCATAATAAACTTTCAGTCGGCTGCATGCTGAGAATAGTTCTGTGTTCCCCGACACCTTTTCCCCTGACTGGCGATGTTGCAGCAAGAAACATAGCGAGGGATTGAGTCATATGGTTTCACTTTGAGGAATATACTTTCCTACATGCTCTCTGAAAAGCTCCTGTTTCCATTTTTGTAGGTGTGGTCTTCTATTTAGGTCACAACAGAACTCAGAGGAGAGGAATTCCCTGTGTATCCATGTGAGGGAGGGTTTTTAATGAACTGCTCAGTGATTGATATGGGGCGAGCCAGCTTACTTTTTCATGGAGGCACGACTGTTACTGCTTCAGTTTGGGAGCAAGTGATACATAGCCAAGTATATTTTTCAAAAAAAAGAAACTCATGGAACTGCTCTAACATGTCTGATACACAATCTGATGATATGCATAGTGAGAAGTCACAGGAAATTCTGTGTTTCAGAGCCATGATTATCCTCATGCAGGGTAAAATTGGAACCATACATGCTCAACTCTTCATCAGGTTATCATAAGCTGCATACCGAATCGTTTTTCATGTGTGCAAAAAATGCACGTGTGGAGATTGAGGGTGGAGGATCCATGAGTTAAGGCCAGCCAGTGTACTTGCAGTCCAGCCAGAGCTCCCACTCATACCCCAGGACAGCTTTCTGTGATGAATAAAGAGGATGCTTTATGGCCTCTGGTCCTGCCGGGTCTTGGCCGGTCATGCACCGCAGCACTGTAGCTTATTCCAAAACAGCAGAGAGCAAGCGGTCTCATTAAATGAAAAGTCGGTTTGTGAGTGAGTTTGTTACAAACCACATATCAATTTCATTTGAGTCTCAGGCATTTTAAAGTAACCTGTGGTGGACTGTACTCTTGTATGGTCCTCAGAGGGTGTAAAATGTGGGAGTTTTTCTCTTGCATTTTATACGGAAAGGGAGTGATTTCATGACTTCATCCTGCAGAGACGGAGGATATTCCAGTTCCTAATGTGTCATCCTCCGGGCATCACCTTGCTGGAATGCTTTCCAAACCACTAAACTATCAGCAGATGTTAAACATGTTGGAAAAATGTTTAAACCCATCTTTTGGTTTTCTCAGAAGACATTTCAAATACCTTAATCCTTAACGCTGGTGTGAATCCTTACCTGACTGGATACAGTCTGTCATGGAAGTAGTATTAAGATTAAAATTTTTCCTTAAAGTACAGTGTGTAGGATTTAGGGGTATATATTAGCAGAAATGAAATATAATATCCATAAGCATGTTTT
>JAPZEB010000023.1:24318822-24328829 GCA_029783705.1 Chaetodon striatus
TGTTTTCATTTAATGTACAAAGCTATCTCTGTGCAATGAGCCCTGGAAAAGTGGCTTGTATGTAAACAGTTTGCCTTTTGCTGAAGTACCTGCACCTTTATTACTGACTCATTTTGGTGACATAATTCCTCGAAAATGGTACTCTCCACCTCTTGGTAAAGTTTTCAAAGCTTTCTGGGAACTTACCTCACCCCTTGATTTGACATAACAGTTTGATGAGTCACTGGGTAGTTGACAGCTTCAGCTGTTTCCAGAACTCAAGAAAATGTGTACTTTAGTGAGAAATGGATTTAAAGGTATTTGCTCTGTTTATGTGTCTCTTAAGTGGAACCGAGCTCTAGAAAGTCATGTTGTGGAAATGCAACCTGCACCACTAAGTGAATCCACATGGCGACACAATCTGGCGAGCACAAACACCCAGCCAGTGCTGACCTGCTGCCCTTCTTTCTTCACCAACTGGCCTCTTTGTGGTGGAGATGAACTTTGCTGTGGTGATAACAAAGACATTGTCTCTGTATAATAGGTCCCCCTCCATTAAAAAAAGTGTTGTCTTATCTTAACATCAGTTGGATGTCTGGCCCTCATTGTGCAGAATGATGTATGTGCAGCAGGAGTTGTACACTAGAAATTAACTTTTTTCATCTCCCATAACATGAACATTTCTCTGTAGTTACCTTAGACTTAACTACTATATTATAGTTTAACTCCTACATGTAAGAGCATGATTTTGTGACATCACAACTAGTTTGGAAGATGCGGTCTAAGTCAGGGGCGTAAATATAGACAGTGCAGGCAGTGCAGTTGCACTGGGGCCCGTGAGGTGGAGGGGCCTGACTACCACCTGCAAACATGTTTTTATTAGCGCACAACATGTGATAAAAACAAGTATATACAAATAAATATGGCAGGGATTGTGCAGCAGAGGTAAGAAACCAGAAGGGGCCTCTGGTAAAAACCTCCCCACTAGAATTTCAAATCTATCCTAATATAAATAGCATTTCTCTCCCAAACATGCAGATATAACAGACAAACAAGTAGTTATATGGTGTCCATCTTGTTTTTTAGCAGCTACTTTGGTATGTTATTTATTTTTTCTCTTGACAAAAATGTCTGACATTTTAGTCTTTTACTTTGTGTCTTGTGTTTTTAAGCTCTTTGTGTTTTAAATGTGGTGAGTTTTACTGTAAAGCTCTTTGTATCTGTGTTATAAAAGGTGCTATATAAAACAGTTTATTATTATTATTACTATCAGTATCATTATTCATAATAATGTTGAGAGATTTCACAGAAATAAGAGAAATATTAGCCTCATGGTGGTGCCGGAGGAAATGTCAAAGGATAACCAAAGTCAGTAGGATTCATCCTTTGGGGCAGTGGTTCCCAAATGGTGGGTCGCGGAACCAAAGGTGGGTCATGGGTCCATTCTGAATGGACCATAAGTGACTCACAAACATGTCAAGTTTGTAAATAACACACTTTATTTTAAAGTACAGTGAATTTTAAGCATAAGCTTTTCTTTTGAAGCCCCATTTCCTGCTGTAGAGTGAGTGACTAATGGACAGCTACTTCACTAAAACTGCAAACTAGCTCAATGACATGGCCAAACAGTTATAACACTGAATATAAGAAACTGTGTGGACCTTGAACTAATGACTAAGGAGAAATCTGGACCCCAGGGCTGCACCAGTTGGGAGCCACTCCTCTGGGGAACACGACTGTCTGCACTGAATGTCATGGAAATCCATCAAGTAATTGTTGAGATATTTCACTTTCACTTGCAAGACTGATATTGCCATATCTAGAGCCATGCCGCTAAAAATAACCATAAATCAACTTGTGAGTCAGCTGAAAAGCATGTTTTATTATTACTTATTTTCAATGTTAGTACAGTAGCAAGACATACAGTATAGGTACGATTAGTAAGCATAGCACCAGAATCATCATTCATTTCTTTTATACAGGCTACATACATACTGTAGGTACACATGATTCTTAAAAACATCTTTGGATAAAGCATGGCAAACAAGCATACTGTTTCTCTATTCAGTACCAATGCCCATTCAATATTTAGCACACTGTTTACAATTCAAGTATGAATATTAAAAATACACATATATCATAAGTTACAAATCTTAACGGTTATTACAAAAAAAACAAACAGGATTACATTTCTACAAAATTTTATGGCACATAGTGCATCAAGTATTCTTTAAATTTCTGATACAGACCTCATAGAACAATTGCCCATCATAAAAATGAATGATGGCCAAAGGTTTTCTAGCTGCTCATTGACTTTTTTTTATTTATTTTTCAGCCATTCTTTAAATCAAAAGAAGCTGCATTGTCTGAGAAGAAAAAAAATCTGCATCTATCGTCTAACTTTGGTTAAAGCTTAACATCAGAGTACCAGCATGTTAGGTTACATAGTAGCTGTAGTAGTGGTCATGGTGAAAGTCATTTATGATGAGTTAAGTTAAGGGCAGATTTCCTCATGCAGTGGTTTTCTGATTTATCTGGCAACAGCTACATTAATGAGAGGACCATCACATGCATTACAGGCAGATCCTATATCTGCCAAAGAGCCAAGAGCCAGCGTTTTCCTTCTCAAGATCAGAGGTAATTCCAGTAGTTCAAAAGCACCATTCAAAAGATCCTCATTTAAGGTTAGTGGTTATACACTACAAATAGTAGGAGGCTAATACCTTTTTTTTTTTTTAGCAAAGCAGACAAAGGACAAAAAACATCAGACAATGGCTTCTCCGTTGGTAGTAGTCATTGTGCCTTAAAACATAGAACATATCTACAGTCATTACAGAATAAATATGGTCAAACATAAATATATTACAACACATATCTCGGTAGAGTATGGATGTTGGTGAGAGGTAGGGGTTGCAGGTACCTACAGAAGGCCCAATGGAGGGTGTGAGGTGAGACGTCACACCTGATACTGTGTCACGGTGTAAAAGATGAGAACTGTCTGTGCGGCAAAACACTTGTGAAAATCTAAAATTAAAAAAAATCCTCATGGTTTAAAAGAGCCACAGAAAACTTTTACACTGTGCTTAAACACTAGGAAATATTGAAAGATTTTCTCACAGCAGTCGTGTTTATTCTGCCTCTATGTGACAGTCATGTGTCAGTAAGTGGACTGTGCAGGTTTCAGTAGTTCTGAGAAATACTTGACGACAGATGACGGCAGACAGACATGAGAAACACTCAACAATGAAAACTAAAATGATCCGAAGTTGTTCTGAAGGCTCCTCGCGTGCTCCTAAAGTTTGACCTCTGACATAAGGCAGGTCATATCAGTAGTTAGTTGCTAGCTCTCTCTTTAAGCCTTCAGCCCGAAAGGAAAAGTTGACATTTTGAAAAATCACGTGTTCACTTATTTGCCGAGAGTAAGATGAAAAGATTGATACTACTCTGTGTGGTAAATGTGAAGCTTCAGCCAGCAGCCAATTGGTTTAGCTTAGCATAAAGACTGGGAACAGGGGTGAACAGATAGTCCAAAGGTAAAGATCATGGATGATTACAAAGAGAACTGCATTCACTGTTGGAGATTCATTGTTTTGTTCATTCCTATGAGTTTTGCTCAGTGGTGCATGAAGCCAAAAATGTTTAACTGCTGCATATAAAATTACCCGAACGACTGGTACTTCTTCTGTATGGTTGGACCAATACAGCAGATGCACTAGAGACTTATGGCTGCTTCTGGTTGAGCACTCTGCCAACTTGAATGGGGATAAAATGACTTAATCATGCGTCTCTTTTCAACTTTACAGATGTTGTCGCACCAAATGGATCAAATTCTTTAAAAAAAAATCATTTTAAATGTATTCGCCAATTTACAGATGTCTCTTTCAAAATATAAGTCTATGGGAAAAAATATTTTAGGACCCACTGGCATCACATGACAGACTTGGAAACTGTAATTCCATTTTTTGGCTTCTGTTGCCTTCAATAGAAAATGGCTTTAAAGCCTGTCGAACTTCCTGGGGGTCCTGTATAGATGCTGGACTACAGGTGCAGTCATATCCTTGAGTGTCCGCTCCCTGGAAAACTCGTGTGATTATAAAACTGTATGCAAAGATGGATGAAAGGACAGCGCAAAAGTGAAGCCAAAACATCTCAATCGCCCCTTGGTGACTGGCTGCAGTACAGGTCATAAACCCCGCCCCCTCTACATAAGCAGATAGGACATGGGCTAAACTATAGATTTAAAGTACATGTAAATTAAATTTGTCTAAAAGATGGTTTATGTCATTTTAGGTGGTTCTTATCATGCTGACGTATGTTCAAATGTTCGTTTTTAAGTGTCTTAATTAGTTTTTATGCCAAGGAAAAGGGGGTTTGTGTGTGTGTCAATCAGTGTGCGCGCGACTGACTCATGTCAATGGTGTATGAGTGTATGGTTGAGACCTACTGCGGCTCTACTCCTGGGTCACCACTGACCAGACTCTGGCTCTAAATGACATCACCAGTGCCCCTATCTAGGATATTTTCGCTTCATTTCTGTGCAGTTGGAAGAAGTGGAGACGCGTTGTCCATCTATATACACAGTCTATGGTTTACATAATAGCCTGGCCCATTACCCCCTCTCAAACTACAACACTTTGGTTTTTGTACAGAGTAAATACATTGGATACATGTTCATTTGTGAGCTGCTGGTAGGCGGATTTTGTTATCTGTAGAAAGAGCCCGGCTATCAATTTTCTCCTGATTGTAGTCTTTGTGATAAGCTAAGCTAATCGTCTGCTGGTGGTTGCCTCCATTTATCTCATCTCACTTTCAACAAAAAAGTAAATAAGCGCAAATGCCAAAATGTCAAATTATTACTTTAAACTTGTGTTAGGCCAAGCAGATCTGCAGTGTAGCTCATTTAGTAGTCTCAGAAAAATACAGTGGTTTTGAATTACTTCTTTTTTTAAATCAGCCTATTGGCCGTCATCCAGTAAAACAACAACGCAACCATCCCTCACATACTGTTTCAGTGTCTGTAGCACTTCTTTGTCATCAGAGTATTGCAATGATTATTATAAACATACAGTATAATGATTTTATACTGTCTCATCCATTGCAATTCAGTTAGATAACTTGCAACTAAATACTTACAGTGTAGCTGTAAAAATAAATATCTATGTACCGTGGAAAGTCACATATAACAAGATTAGTTCCAGGTACTTCATGCCGAAATTCTGGAATTTGTTTTTTTTTTTTTAGAGAATACACTTCACAGAAGAGAAGAGGAAAAAGGTATTTTTTAAAGATGAGATTTTCTTCTTCCTTATGTTTTTTTTAACTGTGTGTGTAGATGCTTTCCCAGTGTTTTGAAGTTTTGTATCCCTTTGTATAATGCTAAAAACAAAAACATAACAGTGTCAGAAAAAAAGCATTTTAGGTTCCAAAGCGCAGACGTGTTTGATAACCATTGCAACACTATTGGCATGCAAATCTAGCTGGCTCTTCTTCAGAGTTCGCAGTTTGGATGAAGGACCCCACAGTGGTCCTGTAGTACTGCACAGTACGTAGTGTCTTGTATGCTTTAGCTGCCATTAGAGAACTGGGGATGTTACTGTAGGATGATTACTGTTAAATGCTCCTCCGCCACACTCACAGATGTCGACGTGGTCCAACAAATCACTGTTATTGCATGTTCCTGGGCTACTGTCTTCAGGAGAGATTTAGGGGGTTTGGTCTCTGCATGGCCCTCAGTGGACTTGAAGGAGTAGGCCGTTGTGAGCCTGGGGAATGCACTTCCCACAGAATCCACCACAGCGGCCGTAGATTCTTGTTCCATCCTACACACAAAGACAAATGAGAAAGGAAAGAGTGGGCAAAGGGCGGCTTTTTACGCAGAGAATGAACGCTTCAGAAATGTCACTGGGGATTCCTCTTCAGTGAATCAGACAGAAATACAACACGCAATTCAGATGACATTTCAGAGTGACAATCTCATTCCAATAGTCCAAGACCCAACACGAAGCACAACTACACCCCAGTACTGTCTCTATAAATTTATAACATAATCCATTCTCTGAGAGCCAAATGGCACCACTCATACAAGAGACAACCACTTCAGCTTCTTACCTCAGATCTGTGGACTTTGACAGAAACATAGTTGCCCTGTGATGTCCACTTGGTGGCCTCAGCCACTTTGAGACCGGTGCCAATCAGATTAATGCTGAACTGCCCCTGAAAACACACATCAGATAGTTACTTCTGAGCTGTTCTTTAACCAGGAAGGTTAAGCTCATTCATACGAAAAGCTCTGTGGCACTAACTCAAATGAGTAATACTGCAGAGAAGTGCAGTTTCGCCACAGGTCCAGGGAATTATAGCAGCAAATGTTTAGTAAAGAAAATCACTTTCAGGCTACTAACATGCATATGGCACAAAACAGACACACAAAGCATGTCCATGGGGCCACAATGTACAGTATTTCACCAACCTGTGGACACTTGGCTGCACTATAACAATCTCCCGCTGTAGCAAAGGGCACAGGTCGACCGTGAAGAGTCTGGGAAAACTGGAGGTCTGTGACTGGTAAACAGCAAAGATACAGGTCCAGAGTCAAAATGTGCAACAGCAGGAGTAAACATAGACTGAAGACAGCTGCTCTAAGATAAATAACCACACAGAGCATCAGCAACTTCAGTTTATGCAATTAAATTTCATTGCAGGGTTGATGTCACTTCACTGTCACATCGCCAGATGTTTCTCTCTGTCTAACAGACCTGTGCACTAAAAGGTTCTTGCAGTCAGATTTGGATTTTCAAGTTATACACAGTAATTGATCTGCTTCTCAACCCTAAACCCCTTAAAGGTAAAATGTATGGCCAGAATTTCGGTGGTGAAGTTTGAGACATTTTAAGGTACATTGTGTTACAAAGTGGCTCAGTGAATGTAACAAGTAGGGAGTCCACACAAGAGATTTACTTAAAACAAGCATAATTTATTAAACTAAAATTACCGATGGAGTGTGTAGGTCAGCAGAGTCAGTCATGAAAGCCATGTATGGGTGTGTGTGTGTGTGTCAGGTGTGTTGTGGAGGTGTTGAAAGTGCAAACCAAAAGCGATGATGTCCAGTAGATGTCAGCTGCAGGAAGGGAGAGAGCAAGCGAACAGAGGAGGCAGCTTTTATAGCCTGGAAGCCCAGGTGAGCCTCATCAAGGAAACAACCCTCCCATGTCAGCCACCTGCCTGATGAGGCTGGCCGGAACATTCAGTGGGAGGGGCGTCACAGTCCTAACCATCAGAGCTACCCTTAAAGCTCCCCATCGTATCGTCCTCGGACCTCGGCCTCTCTGTCACACAGTGTAAATACATATAAAGCACACGATGCTGCCAGTGCTCTGTCGTTTGTCTCTGCAGCTCTACTTAACTGTCTCTTGATCTTAATCTGTCTCAACATGGGTATTACTATTCTGCAGGGCATCTGGAGCAGACTGACAGGATGAGTCTAGGGGATTGTCGGTGCACTGGGAGCCCGTCATTAAGCTGATATGAGCACCACTAATAAGCCCTCTTATCTGTGTGATATGGATATCATCATGAGCAGCCACTCACCCTCATTATACACTGCTTCATCCAGACATAAGACAGTCTGAAGCATATTGTGACCGTGCGTCTGTCAGAATGAACCATACTTATCTTTAATAAAAAGGGCAAGAAACACTGGTTTCCATAAGACACTGTCCACTGTCTGTCTTCTGATGGTCTTTCTCTGTCTTTATGTTACGACCTGCAGGTGTGAGACCACAGAGGTGGGCGTGGACACAGTGGCGTCAGGTAGTTACAGTGGGCCCTCGTGCACGCTGTAGTGTCGCATATTGTCTCATTACATGATCAAACAGGGACTAGACACTGGACAACAGCAGGTAAAGAGAAAGATAATGTTCAGCTTTTTATGTGTGGAAATTGGATGGTGACTTGTTGTGGCCTTGACATGGTGTTTTAAGTTATTTTTTTATTTATTAGGTAGTCATTCTTAATAGGCACACTTGTTCCAGGAAAATGACCTGAAAAGAAAAAAGAAACACAAGGACATAGACTAGAAACCGTTTCTGCCCAAAGCAATAACTCAGTACAACACCTCACCTCTGTCTAACGAGAACTCTCAGCTTTATAGCTTTGCTCCCTCAGTAACCTTGCACACGGTGAATCTGCACATCTTTACACTCCCACTCTGCCCCACTGCATTAAAGAAAAAACTTCAACAAGTTCGTACATTTGTCTACCCCATGTGTATGTTATATTTTAGTTGATGTAGTTTAGTATATTTTCAGCAGCGTTGTAGTCAAGACCCACACTGTGTGACACACGTATGATACAATGGAGGCATGCAAACTATATGTGCTCCCCCTGTTCATCTGAAAGATCCACATTCCCATAAGATCGCCCACAGAAAACAAGAAGATTCCTTTTTATTCACCTCTTTTATCTATGGCCATATACAATATATATGTGAGTCTGTATGAGTGTACTGTGAGAGATACCTTGATGAAATAATCATAAGGCATCAGAGAATTTTATGTGTTTTCTGGGCAAACAAATACAAACACTACGGAGCTGAAATCAACTGGACCATCTTTATTCAATGCTCCTTTTGGCAATGTAGTGATATCCCTGCAGTAATGGTCTTGACCGGCCACGGAAAAACAATCTCAGACAAGGCTGAGACCTTCAAAAACTGTTCTTGAGACCAAGACCTAGCTCAAGTACAGCACTAATTTAAATTGTATTCTAGTATATTCTTCATATTGTATATTCTACAAATATTCTACAGGCATGTATCTTATATTTTATCATGCTAAATTTTTTCTTGTATGCTGCAGTGATATTTTAGTCATTGTGTTTATTTTCTGATGAATATTTCTCTTGTGTTCTTACTGTTCCACAGTGATGTCTGGATAACCCTCTGCTGTAAACCAAGAATCTCCCAGTGTGGGATCAATAAAGTTCATCCATCCATCCATCCAGAACTGATGCATGTACTTCATGTGTCCAGTAGATGGTGCTGTCAGCCAGTTTAAAGACATGTCTCCAGGAGGAAGTTGTGGCTAGGTCGACCTGAGTGTGTTCTCAGCATCAGTCTGAGGTATTGTACCAAATATAAATGTAAGGCCAGAATTATCAAAAAGGAGTGCTTAGCGCGAGATAGAGTGACTCTTGAAAGAAGCAATAACACATTCTTCCTCTTAAAAAATGAAAACACACCCTCGCTCAGTTTCACACACACTCAAGGGTTTTGCTTGAGCCTTACGTGGTCTGGTGTGACCAGGATGTTACAGTGGCTAATGTTAGCTTACCTTCAATAGCTATTGCTTTGTAATTAATGTCACTGACTTTCTGACTCTTCCATATTTTGTGCTTCTGTCCCACTACATTTTGGCATGTACCACTATCCCTAATTTGTCACTTGCAGCCACATTGGCTGCTGTTCAGCGAGGTTACACAGCCTCGCTTTTGTGGGGAGTAATGATTATTTTAAAAGCTCGAGCACTTCCCCGTATTTATGTTTGTAATCTGATCCTCTTGTGTAAAAACAGTACAAAACCATAAAAAAAAATTCAACAATGTCAAAAAAAAAAACCTCCATAAAATGAACACAAAGAAGAAAAAGAACGTGCAGGAGTCAGGTGATCTCTACTTTTATTTAAATTAAATCATATAGGACTTTAAAGCATTTTAATATTTACCAAAAGACACTAACCTTTTTTTTCTGAATTAGATTTTCGTCTCTCATTAATAATCACTATATATTCATAGGTGCTAGGCAGAAAATGCAAGAAAAATATAGGCGCACAGTAGGTCAAACAGTACTGAAAGCATATCTAGGAATTGGTTGTAAACAGAAGTCAAGGCACAAACATACTGCAACAAACATGGAAATGGTACTATAAAAAGTGAAAGAATGTTAGGTACACACATACTTTAAATATCAGTTAGAATTTCGCCGTAATTTCCCCCCTGCACGTGAAGCTTTTTTTTTTTTTTTTTTTTTTTTT
>JAPZEB010000023.1:24340128-24362044 GCA_029783705.1 Chaetodon striatus
CCTTTGTCTCGTTGTTGTCATTTTATGTCTATTTGCAGTCCATTTGTTTTGCTGTAATTTTGTCTTTTTTGGGGGGGTTGTTTTGTGTTTTGAGGTTTCAATCAAAATAACCCAGTACAAAGTAGTATTGAAACTTCTTGCGTCAAATGATACCTGCTTTTGACGCTTTTTGGACCAATCAAAAATACAAAAACAAAAACTATTCATATGGTTCTGCTCACAGCCAATCACTGCAAGCATTCTTAGATTTAATGCAAAATATCATATCCCACTGCTGTGGCAGCTACAACCCATACAGACTGTGGTGTGGTGAAGTCAAGTGCAGTGTATTTGATGGATTTGGCAGTTCAGCGTGTGGAGATGCAACCAAAATGTTCAAAGGTATGGCTATACTACATGCCCATGGCCTCTGATGGCATTTTTTTGCAACTGAATGCTCCCTGAATGGTATCATAGTCAGCTCTAGCACTGAAGCCGAGTGCGGTGAAAACTTGCCTCCAGTGCAAAAATGCTACGAATAGACTATTTAAAGAAGGAGCTGGTTAGATTTAGATTTTAGAGTCTGTAACTCATTATTTGATTTTCTTTTTTGTGGTCAAGCCATTTTAGACACAAATTATTATTCAAAGCAAGTGTATTTCTATGTCCTAAAACATATGGGAGGGGATTTTTATTGAACCAAGGCTCTGCCACTAATCCCAGCCTTATTTCCTCAGAGAAAAGTAGATGATTGGAGACTCAGCGCCTGAGTAAACACAAGCTCAGTTGCTGTTCCCCTCGTAGTACTCTGACCCCTGAACCAAACAACATGTCTTGTGTTGCTTACCTCCCAGAACATAATCCAGCTGAGGGCCCATGGACTCATTGCTCTCCTCCATGCTGTTTCTTTAACCCTGTGAGCTGTTAGTGGAGCTGAGGAGAAAATAAACGTGGACAAATATCTGGAAACATTGGCAGGTATATAAACAAAATTCAAAACTGCATAGCTCTAGACAAAAAAATGAGAAATTGTATTTTATTGTAATGTGGATGAGCCAACCCTGTAACTGCAATCTAAAATATTTCATGGGAAAAATATGTGCACAGCATTACTAACGACCAGTAAAATGAGAAAAATTATTCTCATGTCCTCGACTCAATGGGCAGTCCAAACCCCCTCAGCTCCTCTGACATGTTGCCCATTACACCCCCAGTCAGAGGTGACTGAGAGGGCCGGGTAGCTGTGGAATAACTCAAACAGTGGGTGCTGAGGTTTCAAAGTTGTCACATGCATGGATATTAAGATATAAAACATGTCTTTATGCTCTAGTTGAGGATTTCATGGTTGCTGGTGGTATGCGGAGGAAGATGATTGCTTCCAGACACCAGCGAGAGAGAGTGAGCGAGAGGGGAGGTGGACACCCTCAAAGAGTAGGGAGTGGTAAGAGTCCTGTGGAAGGAAGAGGACATGGGCCTTCATGGACCTTTTGGGATTTAACAGTTACTCTGAAAGGAGGAGGGATATGGTTGATTTTCAAACAGGAGATGAAATGACTTTTGAGAATGTCTCGGTATTTTTGAAAAAAAAAAAAAAGAAGTGATCAGGAAATATTGCTCAGCCAAGAGGCAGCTAATGCAGTGTGGTGCAAACATACCCACACACGATACACACCTTAAAGCAGCTAAAACCAATATTTCTTATTTTACCAGTGGATCTAATGATTGTATGTGAAAGGGATCCCTCATAGTGATGAATTACAAACAATTATCACCCTCTGCAGAGCTTTACAGTGTCTTCTTTACTGATTACTTAAGTACTTTTCCAGCATGTAACTCAATTGTTTTGGTTTACTCTCAGTCTCATTTAGCAATATGAAGTTGATAATACATCAGTGCTCTGTTCTCAGATATTTCTCAAGCCTCTGAGTGACCCATGGGGGCAACAGTTTGTTTAAATTGGTCCAGTATTGAGCGAGAATGCTTCAGCGCAACCACTCAGGGCACTGTACACTAAAAGTGCATGTTTTTGCCACTGTCAGGCTCAGGTTGTTATTCTCAGAGTCCAACAACATTATGGAAAGGATCCCTACAGATATAGTCCTTTTGTTAAGAGTAAGATCTATCTTGTTTGAACCAAAAACAGTACCTATATCACCATCATTAAAGCCACTAGACTCTATTTAAATAAACTATTTTAACATCAGAAAACACACTTCGTTCAAAGTTGACAGAAACAAAATTAAACTCACATACACTGTCTTTGTTCATCTTTCCACTGTTCCAGGAGTCACCAACTCTTGGTTGAAATAAACCTTTAATTCACCCACTATGATGTGAAAAGTGAGAGGAAGGGCAGACATCAGAGAAGCAGCGAGGGAAACCAGTGGTTAGAGCTAGAATATTGTCACATCTAACTGGATGAATTAAGAGTTTATTCCACCACAACAGAGTTGGACATTGTTAGAACAGCTGAAAGATGATCCAAGGCAGTTTTATATTGTTTCCATGAAGTGTGTTTTATATTGACAAAATCACTGTTTAGTTAAACAGAGTCTGGTGTGTTTAGCTAGACCATTTCAGGGCTGTGTCTAGGTAAATAAATGGATCTCACTCTTTAACAAATAGTTTTATCTCTGTATGGATCTTTTCCACAATGCTGTCAGACACACACAATAACAGTCTGAGCCTGTCAGTGGCAAAAACAAGCACTTTTAGTGGAGGTACATTTGCCCAAGGTGTTGACACTGAGGCCTGTTTCGTGGCTTCCAGTTGCAGCACTCTCGCTCAATACTGGACCAATTTCAAAAATCTTTATTCTCATTAGCCACTTAGGACACAAAAATATGGGAATCCAGGTTGAAATATTCCGAAGATACTCTTTAAGAGGCAACTGCTGCAAGCTCTTTGTATTGAATAAATAGTATGCATGTTCATCAGGGGAATCTAACAGAGTGTGACAGAGAGCATGACAGATCATTCCTCTCTTTGTTCTGCTCTATGGCTTAAATAAATTTGGTTTTAAATATTTTCCTCCCTGTGGGATCTTAACGTGACTTTAAGCCAAAACTATGTTGCAGCTACATGCATCTCATCTTGGTAGCAAACACAGCGGCTGTGTGGTCGGCTCCACAACGACTGTGACCTCACCCCCCTGGTGACTCCTCTATGCGTGGCCTTTACCCCGCCAGTGTCTGGTTGCGCTAGTGTACAATGGTACAGAAACCTGCTGTGCTTCAGGACGTGTGTCATTCTTAACATCCTGCTTTCATCTGTATGGGAGGCCACGCTCGGCAGCAGCTGCAGCACTGGATCTCCGTGTTTACTGTGTTTCATTAAGATAGCGTGTTTTGAGCAGCAAAAAAATTCTCAATAAGATTTAGTGTGTGGAGTGTGACTTACATGAACAAGCTTTTGTGTGTCACATAACGCACACTGCTCTTGAACGACGCCGGTCAGTGTGTGGTCTGATGAAAAGCTTCAAAAGAAAAACTCCTCAGCGTAAAGCTCTACTGTAGATTACACAACTATTTCAACACTTTGAATCTTTCAAACCCGACTAATCTTAATGTCAAGTGCACCGCATAAACAGTTTTACAAATCCAGCCTGTGGTGTTTAGCTCACACTTGTGGAAATGACACATTACTCTTGACCAAGAATAAACTGAGCGGTGATTGGTGTGTACATGTCCTACATCTGCAACCTCTGGGAAACCTTCTGCTGTGTTTGTGTTTCAGCTGCTAGCAGCAGTTACTGTTAGTATGCTCCCTGAGAGAGAGCCTGGGCTATTTTGTGAGCCGGAGGAGATGGCGAGAAGAGCAAACATACCTCCCTCCACCTGTTGGCCTTCCAAGTGGGGCATCCCCGCGCCCGACAGGCCTTCTGTGTCCGTGGCCGAGGCAGATGACTGCAGTGTTCCTCCTCTATTTTGGTTTGGTTCTGATAAACACAGGCTATCTCCCGCTGCTTGGTCCCCCGACCACAACTAACTGAACACTGGAGAGGGAAGAGAGAAGGGGGATGGGTGTTGGGTGGAGAATGAGACAAAAGAGGGGCATATTAGCAAAGTCCTGTTGAAGATCATAGCTCTCAGTCTCTACTGATAGTGGTCATAATCATGGTTACAAAAAGGTATGACAAAATGTAACATATAAATGCTGTGAGAACCAGACATGAAATTTGCCTCAAGAGAACAGAGACAAAAAGGAACTCAACGAAGCCATAGAAGTAAACATTGGTGAATTACAAAATGTTTCTCTCAGAGCATTTAAACCTCAACTCATGAGCACTCAGTGCACCCGACAGCTTCCTTGTTGCATTTCATGGCCAAGTGAACACACTGCAAACAAATTTAACTAAACAACTTAAATGGATTTCACCAAAAGCTTTTGTCAAACACACACACTGATGGAATGCAGCCAACTATTTAACCTGTAAACAGAGGAATTACTTTTAGAGCTGCTGTGAACGGCAGAGGCCGGGGCAAGAGGAGGAAAGGACGCAAAGCGAAACACGGATGCATGGCGAGACAATCATCTGGTACGAATAAGGAACTCAGAAGTACTTCAGGAAAGCTCGAGAAACGACGGCGAAGGAGGAAGAGGAAAAAAAAAACACGATGAATAAAAACCAGACACCCTGATGACAGCTCTGAAACAGGCCTTTGCCTGAGATTGTAGATGAAAATATTCTAGAGTCTTCAGTCCCCATGAGGCCAGACAGCAATTAGGGTGCCCGCTATTTCTGCTTGACGAGTGAGCGCCCCCATACAAAGCCACTCCAAAAATGGGGTGCTGGAATCGAACACACAAGACGAGGAGAGTTGCATTTTGTCTTAGCATATTTTCCAGTCCAGATAATAAACATAATATTGCATTGTCCCCTAATTATGATCTCAGAATGTTGCATAACACCAAACACACACATTTTTTTTTCTGTGTGCTCATAGTACCAATCATACTACAAATGAAGGACCACGGAAACCTAAATATCTTGATTTTGTCTTTCCTTTCTCCAGTGTCTAGGAGCTAAGAGAATTTTTTTCTGTTTAAAAAAAACCCAAAAAACTTCTGATCAAGGTTTGGGTATCCATTTGAACCCTTCAAACAAAGCCACCCCCTGCCTTTTCTTCTTAAGTGTGGTACGGGCTGTGGTTGACACTGCACACACATGCATCGTACGCATTGTAATTACCGTGGCATTTTAAACACAGGGCTGGCTCAGCTGACGGAGAACATCAAAGCAAAGGCCGGAGCTGAGTGACTAGTCCCGAGCATGGCAGATTCACATACCCGCTGTGCACACTCACTCAAAAATGATAACAGAACTCCCTCTACCTCAGACAAGAGCAGAGACAGGCAAACATTTTGGAGGTGAGGAGGGGAGGGGGGGTGAGGCGGAGGGCAAGCCCCTCCTTACGGCTGTAAAAGCAGGAGGAAAAAAAAAAAGAGACAGAAAAAAAAAGGGAGGAAGAAAGGAAATCGCAGCCATACGGGCTGCGCTCCCCCAGCTGAACTGTATCTGCATTTTAACGGTGGGAGAAAAGACGCTATATGGCGAGGTGCTCCTCCCTCCGCCCTGCCAACCTCATCTGTCAGCCATTAGTTAATCAGGGCTGGTAACACAGAGCACAGAGAGCTGGCACAGCTCGTGGGACCAGAGGACAGCTTCACCTCTGAGAGCAAGAAGAGGGCAAGGACTCAGGGACCTCTGCTTCACCGATCTACAGCTGGGCTGCTTCACTCACCAGCACCCACTCAGGTAAGACTACTCCACTTATCACTTACTTTCAGCCGCTACAAGTGTGACAAGTTAAAATCTAGCTGCTTGAAATGAATGCTGCATGTGTTTGGAAAATGTCAAATTTAAAGTGGATGGTTTGAATGTCATTTTAAAGCTGGTTCCTCATTCTTATTTAAAAGCATACTTGGTAATATGATAGCATTTGATGCCTTGTGCTGATGTATTACTTTATCTGAGCTTTTATATGTCATATTCAGCCTAAACAGGCTATGCTGGTGCTCTGGTGTTACTCTAATATGTTGCTGAGGTGTGAGACCAGGTGTTTTAAATATATGGAAAGATTCTCACTTTAACGTGAAGAGAGGAGAGGAGAGATTCCTTGAGAGAAAAACACATAAATCAATGGGTCACACGGGAAATGAAACACTCTTGAGACAGATTTGCCCGCCCACATTGTCCCAGCAATTAATTTCACATGATTAGGCAGGTTAAATCTACTATAATCCGGTGAGGTTCATCTTGCGGATTACTATAAAATGGGATGACTCAACTGCTTTTGTGAAACAAGTTCCCTCTGAGCAGAACAGAACTTCTGCGGAGAGACACATAATTGATATTTAAAGCCATACATAATGAACAGGCAGCTCTAAATTATTCTACTAAGCGGCTCCTTGATTTCACAGTTCTGGAACAAATCACATAATTGAGTGCTAAACCAGACCCAGCTAATTCATGACTTTTCTGCGTGCTATAAAACTGAAAAACAGCCTTTGGATTTTCAATGTCTAACTTGGATTCCATCAACAGAATATGATTTCATACAGGCATATTTCTTCTAACAGGATAATCAGACTGACATCAGATACTTTTTGTGAGCATTAATGTCTTTGTCTAGGACTGGCAGGCGTCAACCTCAAGATGACCCCACCCACTGCTTCACAGCGGACAGGTAAGCCAATAGGACACATGGAAACTGTTAGGCATCCAAGAGAAACTCAACTAGGGTTTAAATATCTGTCACTAAGCCAATATGGCCATCAGAGCAGCTAACACCGTACAGTACCTCACACAGAGAACGCAGATTCTACTAAACCAACAAAGATCAGAACTGCTTTGTGTGTAAATGTGCAGTTATTTGATCACTGATCACTGCAGCCTGAAGCGCTGCATGAAAACATTTATTACTGTGAGGACTATAATTATTCTACACAAGTCTTTTTTGTTTGGTGATGAAAGCAGAATTGAGTGTTTTGATGTGTAAAGATCATCATGTGAGTTTTGCCTAATGTCAAGTTGTGATAAATGTGATGTGATAAATGCCAGATCACTTATAAAGGTACATGTATTTAACATTATTGTTTGACATACTGTTTTTAAAACTTGTTTCTTAATTACTCTGATAATGACCTGCTAAATAATTAAATTATACACCAAAGTCTGCTAACAGGACTACAGCCAGGTTAGTAATAGTGCATGCACGCTCAGCAGAGATGGTGCATTATGAAGTGTAAAGGCTGTTAAAAGCCACTTTAGACCACAAATGAGAGTTTTTTGTGATGTTTCCTATATTTAGTGGTTCTAAGTGAGACCATATCTTAAAATGTGAGAGCCAAGGTCGAATTCCAATCACATTGCAGCACGCTCGCAATGCAAAAGGATGGTAATACCAAGCATATGGTAACTGTAGTTACATAGACTCTTCAAAGGAGCTCAGTGTTGACCCGGAGCAAGAACAAACTTGCAAGTGCAGACTGTGAAGCGAGTGTAGAATTATACCCTGGGCTACATGTTGTCAAGGCTGTGAGATACAAAAAGAAAAGATAACTGCTCTTTATAGTCGCCCATGCAAAATCGTAATTTATCTGAACACCAAATCAGGCGAGGAGCAAGTAGTAATAGTTGGGAACTGAATGCACTTTAAGATAGCGTCATGTCTTTTGTTGAAGCTTAATCACCATGTTCTCTGGTGCATAGATTAAACTGCAAATCAGAGAAAGAGCGAGACAAGGGGGGGGGGGGAGATAAAAGGTTCACAGAACATTCAGGCTGCTTCTCTGTTCATGGTCTTGTTTTGCAGGGAGGTTTCAAAGACAGAAGTCAAAACAACACATGTTGTCAACATGGGAACAGCTGGTAAGAGCGGCGTCATGGGGCAGAGGAATGTCAAGAGTCATAGATCTTTTATCCATCAGGCCAAAATAGCTACCCAGACTTGTTTGAAACCACGCACGGGAGCAGTGTGAAATTTATATATCCAACTCACCTCACACTAACCTTTACTAACTTTATCCATGACCAATCTCACAACATGCTTTGAAGTATAGAAACCAGATGATAAATTTAAAAAGTACATGCAAATATATCCACAAGCAAAATACAGATATCCTTTGCTGACAGCACAGTACAGTGCGGTGATGAATTTCAGCTGTGACAAGTTGATTTTGCCGTATTATTCATCGCAGGATGGGATTGATTGTATGATGTGGAAATAATTTCCTGCCTCTGTCAATGCAGTTCCTGACAGACACTCAACTGCAGGAGCTGCAGCGTACTTCTGATTGGCTAAAACTAAACAGTATATTCTGCACTCCATGCCAAGTATGACTTTGCCATCTTTTAAGAGTTAAATAAACAACCGGTTGAGTAGGCATATACAGTTTCTCCAACACAGTTTCCTTTTTAAGTCAACACCACTCAGTAAAGATACATCAAGAAACCGTAAGTCAAAACGAAATGACAAAACAGACGTGTTTTTCCGTCTGTCTAAACATTCCACTGAGAGCTTTTTCCATTACCATGTTATACTCAAACATGCAGCGCCGCTCAAATCAGTACTCTGCTGCAGCTGGGAATGAAGGATAGCAACAGAAAAGTTTCTATAAAGACGGAACTTGAAATATACAACAGACCAGCCATAAGGTTATAAAATAGCGACCTTTGGCACAGAACATTCAAGTCTAAGTCCCTCTTCCTGCTAAATGTTACACAGCTGCTTTTCTAATCTGTCATAGCAGCCAGCTTGCCCCAGCTTGCATACAGGGAAGTTTGGAAAAGCTCCAAACAGGATGATCCTGACCTTACATTACAAGGACAAAAAAAAAGATACAGTATGAAACAATTGATGTAAGAGAAGAAGAATACGGTTTTTAGTGTGTTTTCATAGTTGAAAAAACAAAACAGGAAATGGAGGTATATCCACACCTGGTATGTGTGTGTCTTATTACCGCATATCTACAAGCAGAACACTAATTACAATTTTCCTTTTATGGTAACATTATAGAGGCAATACAGAGCTTTTTGGTATTTAAATCCAAATTGCAGTGTTTACCAAAATTACTGTTGCTTTTTATATGTCACCACCCCAACCCCTTTGTCCACTGTGCCTCTTTGAAGTAGTGCTAAACCTGTGCCTGATCTCAGCAAAGCCCACGGGCCTTGATGTAGGACTTCATCAGAGGAGAAATCCACCCCAACACAGTGTCAGTGGGAAAACAATAAATAAATAAAAGCAGTTATTTCTGATATAACTCGCCAACCCAATCGCTAGAAAAATGTTGGCATATGAGTTTCTGCAAAGTACAGATACATTACATTTTGCATGTTGTCATGTAGCAGAAACATTTCAACAACGTGGTTAACATGTGGTTCGGTTTAGGCACAAAAACCACTTAGTTTTGGTTAGGAAAAGATCATATTTTGACTTAAAATATCACATTTGGGGGGCACAATCTCAGCAGGAAACCCAGCAAGGGGTTGCTACAAAACACTGACATTTGGTGCCTAAAAAGTTGCTGGAAACAGCAACAATCGACTAAATCACAGCTAGTTTTACTGTTTATTGGTCTCGAACACTGGTCTGCAGCTTGGCAGCCATCTTGCCTAGGTGTCACGCCAACCACCATCTTCCCCTGATGACAAAGTCAGCTTGCAGACTACATCTCCTCAGAGACACTGATATGATACAAATATATTTGTTGATTGCAGAAACATAAAATGCCAAAACTGTCTTCTGGCAACTGGGCTGACGCTGCCTAGTCAATTCATGTCAAGCTCAGCTACAAAGGACTGTCATCTGTCTACAAGATCAAAAATAAACATCAGCTTTTGGCTTCAGACCATCAGACTAAACAAGGAGGGCCTTCTGTAGACTCATCGGTTTTCAACAATGGTAAACTCTCACAACAAGAGTTGGTAAGTAACAAAAGATAAAGGCATTGGTAATGTTCCACAGTGGGGTTGATATGAAGCTATACTAAAGGAATAAGAGAATTTAAAAATGATTTTTTTTTTCCAAAACACCCTTTATTGAACTTTAAAAAATATTAGTAAAATCAATAAAGCTGAAATGAGTTGGTAAATAATTAAGTTAATCATCGAAAAATGAATTAGTAACTATTTTGGTTATCCTTCTTCGATTTGTATAAATTTTCAAGCAAAAAATGCCAAAAATGTGATAGTTTACTTTTTGAAATATCAGGACTTACTGCTTTTGTTTGCGTGTAACTTATTTTCATTATTTTTCAGTGTTTCATAGATAAAACAATGAATCAATAAATCAGGCAAATAAACTGGCTGATTAATTGAATAATAAACTGCGCACAAATACTCAAGGGTGGATTTCTCCTTTGAATGTTGGTGTCTTTTAGAATTAAGTGGAAATAACTTCAATGAGCAGTGCATCAGGCACTGACTGACACACTGGAATTTCCTCACATCTGTGGACCAGTGGCCCTGCTAACATAAAACCATTAGAAACAGACCCGACAGGTAGCTAACTCACAAGGAAAGTACAGCACACAAACTCAAATAGTGCGATACGAATACAGCTAAATCTCTGACCCTCTACAGTGTAGCTAAACATCACACAGTCTTGTATGTTGGAGTTGAAATGGAGGGCTATTAGCTCCTTGTTACCTAAAGTGGGCTTGAACACCTAATCTATCACTGCGTCTCCCTTAAGAGGGGGGAAAAGCTCAAACTCCATTTCACTCCATCAACTTGATACCATCGACAGGCCCAAACAGGACCAGGCCCCAACAAGTCTGACGCGGTAGCCTCATGTAAGAAGAATATACATTTAAGTGGAGTCTAAGAAGCGACTCCTAGAGGCTCAAAAACACTTTATAATACCTGACCGACGAGTTGAGGAAAAGCAGGCGCGTTCTACCTGTGTCAAAGTGAGGCCATGTTCCCTATTATTCGATGAGCCTGGGGTAGACCAAGCTAAATGCTTCCAGACTTTCACGCCCTGTCTCCTCTCATTCCATCTCACTGCATCTGCTCCTAACTCAGATCACCCACAAAATAACATCTACCCTCACTAGATGGGCTCCTCTCTTAATTTCCTCCAACGCCCTGCACAAAGTCACTGTGGTTCAGAGTCAATTATGATTCCTCCAGATGGCGTTTTGCTCCTACAGGCATTAATATCACCTCTTAACTGCTCTCTAAGCTACGATAAATAGTAAGGATGTTTATGTAAGTGCTGGCAAACAAAATGTATGTTACAGTGGGTAATATGTTATCTTATGTTATCCGACTGCCTGACCTACACAAGTCTTCCATTCCTAATGCGAAAGCCATGCTGTGATCCAAATATTTTGAATCTTCAGATAACATCTCACAGCATCTGGTTTTCTGCCTCCCAAGTCTTAATGGTTTGCCAAAATCTGCAGGCCATAGTGCTTGACTTTTAACCAGCAAATCATCAACTGAACTATTTTGCTTTCTCTCAAAGGCCGAATTGAAACATTATCTCCCGACTCAGATTTAAATCAAAGCCATGACAAGAAGAGGGGGGACCTTCCAGCCACCGCTTCCATCGCTCACACTCGACTGGCATATGGGCAGCATCAGGAAACACAAGCCCCAATGATGTCACGACCATCTGACCCCGGGGTGACAGGTTTGGAGGGTGTTCTTGCCCAATGCCCCCAGGCCAAAGTCAAGTATGTCAACGTTGTGCATGTGGGTTTCATTTGAAGCAGCATGATTAGTTCACAGACGCTCAACTGCGACCCCCCCCTCCTCCATGGGAAACCCACTCTCGACAGGAAACGGTATGTTTTTGTTAGCAACAAACAGGCATAAATTACTAAAATGGAGCCTCAGTTGCCAATTTATCACACACAGCCGTATTGTTGCTGCTCGCACACATTTGACATCGACATTGCTTTTAAGGCAATTACTATTAGTTAATGATATTTACATTCCTGATAGTTTATGTTGAACTGTGTCTGCAATCATGAATTTGTGCAATAAATGTGGTAATTGCTTCGTGTCTTTTCTTCTTTATATATGACAAATGTGTTTTGATGACCTGTATTTGGAAATGAACATGGCTTTGACAATCATTCATCAAGAAAATAAATGACTAAATGTCCAGAGAGAAAAATGGAGGCAGATTCTTTTAGGAAGACAAAGCAAAGCAAAGATTAAATTACATTTAAATAATAGTTTTTGGACATTATTGCCATTCTGTTCCTGAATGCCAACATATAAAATTACTCTTGTTGGTTAAATGTTTATAAAGGAGTAATATACATTTGTGAATACTGTCAAGATGGTAGCATACCATCATTAATAAAGCCATTAGCTTGTTAACAGGTCTTTAGATTTATTTCCAGGATTTTAGCCTACCTCTGAAGCACGAGAGGAAATGAAATGACTTAGCAAAAACGTCTTACAAGTAATGATATCTGTGAAATAATTATAAATATGTGAACTAATTTCCCAAGAGGTGATTAAATATATCTAAAAATATATGTTTATTAATGATGCTGCTGCAAACTGTTGTGACTGATACTGCTGGTGCAAGTTTTTTTGATTTAGCATAGGCCTGCTACTGACAGAAGAGGCCACTGCACAAGGTAAGACGCGCTCGGAAGTCATGAGAGATATTTTGACAATGTTACGTAATACAAGAACCCCCGGACCATTTTATCCTCCTCTGGCCCCTGCAAGAACTTAAGCTACACATTTGCCATTTCACTGAGACAACGTTTAATTTTTGCTTCTATAAAATGATTAAACTATTTTAAAAATTGTGTGACGGCTTGCTGTAATATTTGATAGAGGGCTGATGTATAAAGGTGATTTGATAACCGATGTTTGCCTCTGATTTAAGTCATTTTAGTTGGATCACATGTAGGCTTCACTAAACAGAGCTCTATTAAAAGCCTGCTTCATTACAGTTGGTTAATTAAAAGTTTGTATTTGTATATTCTTGTAGTACGGTCTGCATAAAGTGGCTTGAAGGCTATGGTAAAGTATTTCCTTGAGTTACTACAGTATTTGAATATACAGCCTAATATTTATTCTCACACAGGTGCTTTAAAAGCTATTTTAATGTGTGTTTTCTTTCAAAGACTGACCTCGGGACAATATCAAATACATAATTCAATCAGCAGCTTTCTGTAAATACTGGCTTTCCAGGGCTTTCTTTTTGGATCTCCTCAACTAAACTACCCTTGCCAGCATGCATTAATACCAATTATTGTTGTAGTAAAAGTAATACTTGTCGGTCTCCTGCCAAATGCATTACAGAGAGCTCCATTAATGCAATGGTAAACAGATGTGCCACCCAGCGCCAAAGTTTGATTTGGACCGTATATGTTTTCTCCAGGGACATTACAAAATAAAATGTGAAAACGCATAAAAGGAAAAGGCCTGCAGGGTTTTTACACTACATTATGCAGAGGTATGTGAAGTACTCTAGATACTATGGACAGAGATTTTAAGTATGCCCCCCAAAGACTGAATTATTATAAGGATTACTGAAAAAGGCTGCTACGCAGTCAATTGAGGGTCAAATACCCAAATACCACATGACGACCTACAAGTCGAGTCTTTTCTTTGGGCTGTTTACAGTAACTCACCTACATGCTTTACACTGCATAAACTGTGCTATGCATGCGCCACAGCATATTATTGTACTATGAAACTACTGTGTATAAAAGAATAACTGTTTTCCCCTGTTAAAGCAATAAACTATAATCTAAATGTTACTATTCTGCAGTGAACTGTGTCTTATTTTGTTTTCCCATCTTGTAAGGCTGCTCCCCAGAGAGACATCCGCAGGATTTATATGTGTTCATAACCTAGCATAAGTTGAGCTCTTCCTTTCAAGTACAAGGCAATTACCAAAGCTGTTAAAGGTACAGTCCTGTATTTTGTTTGCCAGCAAAGTACTGCATTGAGAAACAACACAAATGTCACAGTTATGTTTCTTTAATAATCTTTACAATGGGAAAAAAGCTAATTCAACATGTTTATGTATTTATGCATGTGAATGAAATAAATAGCAAAAAAAGAACAACAACCAACCAAAATATGCAAAATAAAGTAGAGTTGTCCCATTGAGTTTGGCAACTTTGCACCATAGGGTTAAAACAATTGAAGGAGTGGGTATGAAACTGCCATGGCTGAGGAGTCTTGGTTGTAGTGGAAGTCTTGGTTGAGAATGTCACACACACACACACATACAGCGAGAAAAGCAAAGGAACAAAGAAGGAGACTGCATACATCCTCAGTGAGAGGACGCCGACATAAATACAGACCCAACTGCAACACTTCACTTGAAATATGTGTCATGATAGTTTCACATTGCCTTAACCAAAACATAACGTACATGTCACAGTTTAAAACTGGTCAGAAACTGTTTGCAGGAGCCTGAATCTGCAAAGCTGCACCACCACTGCAAAGTGTCAGAGAGGCCCTGACTCAGAGTTCAACACAGACTGTATATGGTGAACCTTCTGTGACTCCTGCATTGAGTGAGCTGTACATTTGCTGGGATAAGTATCAAGTTGTCACAGAGCTTTTAAACTCTGACAGTAAGGTGCAGTTTGATACCTGGCTGAACAGCAGTATTTCATTGCTGAACTGCACTTGTGACCACACCTATCAGTGATGTTGAGGTGTACTGACACACCCTGGAGTACGCCCCTATATCACTGCAGCGAGGGTTTAAGGGACAGTTCAGATTTTCTTGAGATGTCTGTCCGCATGGCCCCAGGTGGGAAAAGCCTTTGGAGGACTGAGAAAATGTATTTTAGCCACTTAAAAAAGCCCCAACTGAAAAAATAGTCCATATCAGTTTAAGTATAAACTACACTGGGAATATTTTAGGTGCTTTACCATCCATTCTCTCGTCAGAGCCACCAGACTCCATTGACAAAAACAGTAATTTTGGCTTCCTGTACACAGCAGCTGCTGGTTTACCGCTGCCTCAGTCAGTTAGTTCGTTTGTGTTATTTCGTGACTCTGGTAAATTTGAACTAAGCCTTTTAAATGCCCAAGTCACACAATAACACAAACAATATACCATTTTGAGGCAGTGGTAGACCAGCAGCTTCTGTGTTTAGCACTGCTAAATCACAGTTTTTCTCAGTGGAGTCTGGCTTTGAAGAGAATGGCCTCAGTTGCCTATCGGAGATTGCTGTTTGACAATAAAATAAAGCAGTGAAAATGCTGTAAATATAGTGTACACTTCAACTGATATTGATTTTTTTAGATGGCTAAAATACATGTTGTTACTGACCCCTCCACAGCAGTGCATTGCTTAGCTTCTGTGTTAGCACTCCTGCCTGTTTCTCCAAACTGGGGTGCTGACTGACATCTACTTTATGTGTTACACTGACTATGGATAAGTACCTCATACAATCCCACTTCAGAAGATCTTACCTATCCCTTTAAACCACAGAAGGTCAGTAAAAACAAGATTTTCAGCAGGTGTTTAGTTGCTCTTTAAGGCTGTAACAAGTAAAGGAGCAGCTTTTTTGGACCTTATTATTTAGATAAAATCTGCTCTCCACGATTCTGGCTGACTAGCTTGGGAGATTCAGACGTATGTAATGTTGTGATGCAGGAAACTGCCAAGTATTAATAGTTTCAACCTGCTAGCTTATCCCAGTGGCATAATGTTTTAAGTTCAGACTGGAAACAAAGCTGACTGTAGATTCTGAAAATGTATGTGACTCCATACAACAAGGCCAAAGCCACTCATATGGGATTGTTACCCATAAGCCTTTAGAGTTGCTCTCAGAGTAGCATGTTGATATCGTTGATGCAGACAGACTGCAGACACTGACAGAAGTGGCAGGTCAACAGGTAGCATTCAGGTGACGTGTGTATAATATGACAAATAATTCAAGTAAAGTGTTACATCAATGTAGACTGGAACAAAACATTAAAGCTGCAACAATTAATAATCTATTGTAAACAAATAAATAAGTTTCATTTGAAAAAAAAAAAAAAAAAATCCTTCAGAAATACAAAAACTGGCCAAAGGAATAAAGAGACACAGCAACAAATGACTCGAACTTTATAAGGCGGAGGTATCTGTGTGCTTTAGTTTGTTTTGTGGACAATGATGAAAGCTGAAAGAGAGCGGCTCCATGATAACCCCGGTTTACTGCACGGACAGTTTTACGTTCAGTACGCTGCGCTGAGGCTGCCTACCACTGACAGAATAAATAAATTCATTCTAAGCCTGGAAATATGATAAAACTCTTATCTTCATGATACCGACAATGCACCATTATATAATGTTAAATTCAATAGCACCTTATCATAAAGAATATCAACATGACTATGAATTGCATTTTAAAGTTGCTGTTTTTGTTCATGCATTCATGAACGTTTCGATGAACACTTCAGATGATTCATTCTGACAAACATTTTTGTGACATGTGACAAAAGCAACTGTTGTGCCCAATGGCTTGATTGTATATTACGTAACAACCAGGTGAAGAAGATAACAGTGTAGTTAAAAGCATTTATGCCTGTTTTCCTATGTGTTACAGACTACATCACATACTTTTAAATATACTTTTGAAAATTAAAATAACAACTAATATCTTGAGAAAAACTCTTTCCTATAATGCTTATTTCGCAATCATTCTGCATTTTAAGGCACTTACTTTTGGGATATTGTTTTTACGATGTATTTGTATCTTTTTTTTTGATAGTTTTGTTTACTTTTGTGACATTGTAGATCATTTAAAATAGTTTAACCTGACAGAGATGAAGCCATTCTAAATTGCAATTCAACTAAAGTAAAAAAAGACATTATCAAAAATACAAAGAAAATTGTTTTGAAAATATTTTCCTCTGTACAAACTGTATTTACTCATAGATACGAGAGGTCTGACCGAGAGCACCAGCGAAAATATTAAATAGAATATTCAGTAACCAAAACTAGCTACTTGAAAAATAAAATCATACTGTACAAAGAAACACATACAAAATGCACCGACAGTCATTTGTTGCTGTTCAATAAAGGTCATAATATTAACTCTTATACACAAATATACACTTGTGTACTTGGGATACAGGGTGAAGACAGCAATAACAACACATAACATTTACTTCACGCCTCATATATGAAATAAATATGTTCTAGAGTTATGCTTCTACAAATATATGGCATTGTTGGACAACACTGTCCTGATTTATGGGTCTTAATTTGGAGCCTTAGCTCCAAATGGGATCCATGTGTTTTTAATGATCCCTTAAGTGGAGCAGCATTGTGTTTTTGTGTATTTTTTTTTTTTCTTGATTCTAATCAGCACCATGCCACTGCAGGGCCCATCTGGGTGGGCTGAAGCTGAGCTAGCCAACAGTGGTGCTAGATACCCAGCGCTCACTCCAGGATCTCCTACAGTTTTAGGCTAAAGACACACTCAGTACACACGTCTGAAGTCATTTTAGCACACGATGTCTACTCACAGTGAAGCGCCCTCAGTGAGGAAGATAAGTGTTGGAGGGAAACGAGTTAGTACTATCGTACCGGCTTCCATGGTCGGCGGTGCCAGGAGGCAGAGCCTGGGCAGGGCTGCAGGTTGCATTGCTCCATGTCGGGCGGCTTGTCCAGGACGTCGCAGTTGTAGTCATTGAGCCTTTGGCCGTTGGGTCTTTGACAAACCACCAGGCGAGTCCTCCTTCCTCCACCGCAGGTCTGGGTGCACTGAGGTTAGCAAACAAAAAATGATGTTTAATGACGTTATATAATCACATCATGTTTTATAATAACATAATAATAACATGTCCTATAATGGAGCACTGTTTCAGCAATGACTTCATAACAGCTGTTTCACACTGAGGTTGGACGAATGCCTGTCTTTGGTATAACAAGCAATAAGACAGAGAAGACATAACAGATAATGATGAAACACAAAAGGATATGTGGAAAATGTAACAAGATTCATAGAGTATGACAGAGTTTTTCCAGCCCTCATATAACCTCACCTCTCCCCAGACACCATAGTTCCACAGAGGACAGGGTCCAGAGTCGCAGCTCTTAGACTCGGCAGGTTTAACCCTCTCATCGCAGTAGCTGTTGCTGCGTCCATCAGCATCCTGACAGACAACCACTCGCCTCTGGAAGCCTCCTGCACAGGTACTGGAACACTGCAGGGCACACAGTGTGTCAATGAGAATATGATACCACAGGGCTGACACATACAGACAGACAACCATTCACACTCATATTCACACCTATGGCCAATTTAGAGTCACCAATTACCCTAACCTGCTTGTCTCTGGACTGTGGGAGGAAGCCAGCGAACACAGGGAGAGCACGCAAACTCCTCACAGAGGGAGCCAGCCATCAACTCTCTTGCTGTGGGGCTGCATCACCATGCCACCTATTCAAGCCTCAATTAATAATTTTTTTTCTGACAATTATTACTGTACCCCACAGTTGTTGATGCAAGTTTCCAGCCAACTTTTTTTAAATGTTGGGAAACAGTCTATCCCAAAAACATGACAACTTTTTATCATGTCATTAAGTTGTCTACTAAGCCACATGATGTCAAGTGATCAAGCTCTATTTGATGAAGAAGGCTGTGTGATATGACTGAAAGCTCCAGCAAATGCTAGTAGACACATTTTTAAGAACTTATATATCATCCAGCATATTACAGCACGATGAAGGAAAGAAATATGGTCTTTGAAGTGTCTACAAACCAGAAAAAGGTGCACAAATACAAACACAAATACATACGCGACACACAACCTGTTATGCTGAATTTACTTGAGCAGAGCTACACTGTTCAAAGTGATCCTCCAAAGACGGAAAACATCAGTCCATGAAGGACGGTCTCTAACACTGGACAACACAGCCTTTAACAGAGCAGTAGGTACACTCTGCATCCAATTAAAATGACACAAACCCACTGTCAACGGGAGTGAGCACATTCAGTGCTCTCTATATGTGAGGGAGGACAGCACACAGTGAGACTCAACAGCAGTGCTTCCAGTCAACTTCATGATGTGAGACTGAACAGGGTACTGGGATGAATGCCTCTGCTGGGGGGTGGGGGGGGGATGTCAGGAAAATATAACAAAGTTCTTGTCATGACTTTAAAGATAAAACTCAACTTCACATTTATGGCTTTCACACAAACAGAAAAAATATCTCAAAAATAGAGTTTAACAGTAGAATAATCAGGTCTCTGATGGAGTATAACAGCCATCTACTAACTGAGAAATGAAAAAGGCCAACATTAGCTGCAAAACGTTGTCAATTATGCTCTAAGATAGAGCAGATTTTCCCTTTAAAGTAGCACACTGGGCTCTTTTTAAATGAAACTTAGCACACACAAACAAATATAAAAACACAGGCACAAACTCAGGGTGAAAAAGCACATACCATATAATAGCAACAGATTTAATCCACTAAAACTGAAGGCCCTCAGGCATCCTAGAAGAGATTGTAGGTGACATTACTCACCCATTACACCTTTATCATGTAAAGCAAAAAATTGCTCTTTGCTCTATTTGCTGTAGTGTTCGGATAAGGTCTGTTCTGGGTACACAAGAGCAATTTCATGGCAAAACAAATGCCAAAATAGCACCATGCCAGCGAAACTATACACAGGATCCCCAACCCCAACTGCACCAATGCACCTAATTTGGCATAAGAAGATTCCTTGCAGATGTGAAAATACCAGACACGGTTAAGTGCAAAAAAAAAAAAATAAAGACCTTGAGCCTGACAAAAAAAACCTATTGTGCCTGCTCTTCTGACAATTTGATTCAAGGCCAAAGACATTAAGAGAATTTGGAACTGCCCCAAACCATTTGAGTGTGTTCATGCCCAATCAATTTCAGACTAAGTATCAAGGCTTTACCTTGTGGTAAGTTTGAATATTTCTTGGTTACACAGCTGTATAGAGTCCTGAGTGTCTACACATACACTGACACCCCTTATGTATATATACACTCTGCAGTCCTTAGCATTGCATCCTGTCCCTTAGTGCTGTTTGTTAAGTCCCATACCATGTATGGCCCTCTGCCCTGAGAACTGAAAACATCTGCTACCTGCAAGTCAATGTGTTCACAAGAGTGTGTTTACAGACACACATGAACACACGTCTTCATGACAACATGCTACACATACATAAAAAAACTGTTAATTCTTCATGGCTTTCTAAAGAAAGGTAAGTAATGTGTACTAATGATTTCTAAAATTATTCTACCACAAAACAAGATTCTTTTAGCACATCCATATTTCCCCAAAGATCACATGCTGAACATACTGCGCCCCAGGGTCCGGTCCTCCACTGGTTGTCTGCTGAGGGCACATTCCAGCTGCTGTGCCCGGGATGGCGTCCTGGGTCCTGAGGATATCCATAGGGCTGGTCATTGATGCGCTGACGGTGGTAGATTGAGGAGCACGGCACGGCGGTACACTCCTGCTCTGTCGCAGGCTTCTCATCCGGGTCACAGAAAGACTGATCCACTGGCTGATGGTAGTTGGAGCAGACCACCTGCCTGGTGGTTCTTCCAACGCCACAGGTCACTGAACACTGGGGACAGGAGAGAGCAAACAGAGGGGTTGAAAACTGAGATGAGAGTCCAGGACTGTTAATTTCATATGTAATTTAAAGAATTAAACAGTAATTTAGTCTTGAAAAAGAATTCACGTTTTCCTCTAATTTTGTCACTAATAAGATTTTTGTAGGAAATTTTACAGGTTCTACATCAGCCCAAGTTTGGGAACTGTTGTTTTCAATGACTGCTGCTATTTATTGCTTCATGATGTGAAGCCCGATGAGTCTGTAACTGAATCCAACGGGAGTTGAAATCAAACTAATATGACATGCATTTACTGAACTTAAGACTTGATCGTTAGAGAAATTTCTTTTGGGATTTTATACTTAAAAGGACTTCATTTCACATGAAAACTTGATTAAAAGATCATGACAGTATCTGTAAATCATCCTTGGCTCCTGAACTGCCAGTTAAACAAACACCGCTGATCTTTCAGTGACATCATAACAGCTTTGGCTGTTTTGCCATGCTGACATTCACAAATTAATAGTTAACTGTCCAAGATCAGAGCAGAACCAAATGCGCACTTTGTTTCAGGGTCATTTTGACATTATGAGAAAAACAAACTGAGTGATGACTGAAAGTCTCCGCAGTGGAAAACATCTGTATTGATTGGACACAGTGTTGAATGTTTTACTCACAGGAGACCACTCCCCAGCACGCCATTGGCCACAGGGGCTGAAGCAGGAGGAGGACTCCGGGGGCCTGGGCAAGTGGGCGCAGTGCGACTCGTCGGCCACTCCTCCCTGGGCATCTCTGCAGCTGACATAACGTGCCCTCTTCCCCTTGCCGCAGGACACCGAGCACTGGAGGACATGCAGATTCAAGCAGAGTTGAGATAAATGTTTGTTTTAAATGTTTGTATCGTGCGGTTTTTAAAGTGATGCCATTAGCTGCATTCTACTTTTCCTGACTCAAAATTATGGTAGAGGTAGAGTGCAACTGTTTAGAGAATGCACCACAAAATTGACTGGTTTTAAATGCCATGTAAGCTATGCCATACAAACCAGCAGTCCACAATGGTAATGAGAGCATACTATATACTGCATACAATATATATCATGTATCTATGGGGCTATAGTACCTGTAGTAAACATATAATTACCCAGATACTGTATAGAATTAAGTTACATTGGTAAGCTGCAATTATGTTCAATTTGAAGTTACCAGGCAGCCCCTTGTTTCTTTTAAGAGCATACAAAATGCATGTGAAAAAAATTCAGCATTCCTTATGATTTAATTCATCAGTTTCTGTGCAGTAAGAGGATTTCTGATTTCTGTTTTTCTTGTTTTAGGATGATAAATCTTCCCTTTTCATTATTTTCTTTTTCTATTTTTCTGCTAGGGCTAACAAATGGT
>JAPZEB010000023.1:24422121-24437875 GCA_029783705.1 Chaetodon striatus
GAATGTGAGTGTGAATGGTTGTTTGTCTCTATGTGTCAGCCCTGTGATAGTCTGGCGACCTGTCCAGGGTGTACCCTCCAGCACCCCCGCGACCCCTAACAGGATAAGTGGTTACAGAAAATGAATGAAAATTAATTATTTATTTGTGTGCCACAATATTAACACTGATAGCCACACACTGATTTTTTTTAGTCGAGCCATTTGGGGTCAGTGCGAGTTCATTGGTGCTGTTTGACTGCCCATTGTTGGTTGATAGCTGCTGCTGCTGTGTTAGCGTGTGCTAACAGGGCAGACATTCATGTGGCTGTTCGAGTGGCTGCGCAGACAGTCCTTTAGTGCTGCGCCCAACCTGTGTGCCTGAATCTTACAAATCTGAAATCTTAATTTTATTGGAGCTAGTATACTGTTTCTGTGCTTCTGTTTCACATCTCTTTGTCTGGCACTGTCTTGAGTTCAGAGCCTATCAATATGAGTATTTATGATCAGAATCATTCCTGAGTCATGCCCGCCCTCCCTCACACTCCTGGGAAAAGCTTTGAATATTAGCTGACAATTACTACCAAATCTTTGGAGCCCAAAAATGGCATTCAGGACAGTATATTTGTATATGTGTACATAATGACACTAAGAAACACTGATCGGCAGTTAGATTTTCACTGCAATACAAAACCAAAAATGTGATGCTGTCATCCTTGCTGTAACATACAGAAAGGTACAAATTTCAGTTTTACGGTCACAGTCCCCCCAAAAATACTGCTGCTGAGATCCTTTTCCCAGCCACCAAGGATTCTACTTGTTGGCCCTGTGTTTCTCAACACTTTTTTCTCTCTCAGCAATTAGGCTGTGGTTAGGAGCCCCATACTTAGACACTGATTTAGTCTGATGGGAAACATAAGGAAAAGAAAGACAGACAGACTGTACAGACATGGTGTAGTGCGGAGACAAGAGAAGGTACGAGCTACAGATAAGACTACAGTGAACCGAGCTAGATATGCGCTATATGTTATCTCAATTTCTTCAACACATTAAACCAAGAGGCAAATGTCAAAATCCAAGACTAGCAGCAGCCACTACAAGTGTTTTGCAAGCAGAACAACACATGCCGAGCCAGTGTTTATATCTAACCTGCTAGTAGCAGTGTGTACTGCACTCCTTCCCATAAAAAGACAAGACAGGCCTGTTAGTCTTGGCTTAGCGTGGCCTTCAAAGAGCACATTTATCGTCGCATCTGGAGAGGGGCCTATCTGATAAAGCTGAGGAGCCACAGCCTGGGACACCTCACAGTCCTACTCCAGCTCCACTGGTTCATTTAATCCTGCAGCTCATTGTTTACCTGCAGCCCTTTGATGAAGCCCTACAGGTGTTTCATCCATGTATGCATCTTCCTCCCTACTATCTCCTACTGTACAATGTATCATTCTTAAAATACCTGTTTATATGTGGGATTATGTGATGAAAAGTCAGGATGTATGTCATTCAGGACTAAGTAGATATAAAGGGATAACTGGCTAAGACACTGGAGAACTGAATGATGACAGTGGATGTCCCTGGGACATCAGACTCCACTCACAGTTCTTCAGGGAGAGTATATTTAAAAGTGCGTCAGAGTGGGGGCTGAGAGACCCTCCAGATTTCTCAGTCTCTGTTTACCACACACAGACTGAGAGAGTGAAAGGGCAAAGCATATTAAGGAGGTATTGACCTGGCCCATCAGGTCAGTCCAAGTTCTTTAAACCGCCGCCTCACACAATGGCCACCACCAGGCGACAATGGCCGAGTTCAGACAACAAGCAAATCAAGTGGCCTGCACATAAAAGATTTATTGCATCACGCAACAAAGGCCGCCCACGGAGCTCCCTGCGAGGACAACTCTGAGGCCTTCCATTGCAGTGAACTCCGCTCAGTCACCCCACTTTCTCTTGAGGGCCTCTCTACCACCCAAAGGCCTCAACCATAAAAATTCAAATGAAATTGGGGGAACTTTCAAGCAGCCTCCCATGCGGAAAACCTCTCCAGTTCTTTTCATCACGACTGCAACCTGAAAAGTAATTATTCCTTCCCTCTGAGCTCCTGCCACAGACCTGGGATTGAATGCTCCTGCAGAACGTGAGTGAAAACACCACGCAGTGCTGGAGCACATTTCGCTTAATTAAGCTGAGGAGTTTTCAAAAACACCCCATCATCAAGGCTGAAATATTTTGGATATCCTGCAAGCCAAAGATCGTGACTGGGTATAATTTCCATTTTGTGTTTATTGCTATTGCTCAGAAAGTGAATGCAGGTCTGATGAGGTTCATCAGAAGGTAAGTATTTGTGGGTGAAAGTCAGACAGACAGTGGTTACAGGCAGTAAAGTTAGGCAGTCTGTAGTCTGTTACCTGAGGCAGCACAGGGCTCTGTGTTGTTGTCGGTGTGCGAGATGTTCTTCTTCCTCTCATGTCGATAGACAAGATGAGGTTTGTTGTGTTCTTCGTCATATTCCTCCCCTGCAGCATTTAAAAGAGGCTCCAAGAAGTATTCACCATGTTGTGTCGTAAATGTTCCAATCTAGAGCAGAAAAAAAAGATGTCATTGATGGCTTTGGTATGAAGCATGCGCTTGCATGTGTGCATACTGTACTGTACGTGTGCAGGTTTCATTTACAGATTAGGGTACAGTATCATTCAAAGAGGTTGCTCTTCAACTACAGTCATTCTGCGTTGCCCTTGGGCACCACTGTGCACATTATTTCCATGCTTTTGAGCAAGCTTTGTTTTTTGACAGGTGCACATGGAAAGAGCATGCTGACTCAAAGAGGTCAGGTAATATCTATGACAGCTCACTATCAGTCATTGTCTAAACTGTAACCATGACAACAACGAATCGTAACACATGGTACGCCTTTTGTACATTTATCAATGCCCAAGTAAGTCATTAAATCGTTTCACACCTTCTTGCACAGGCTTTTAAGTGTGCTTAATGCAACTGTGAAAATGCATTTCCCCGTAAACCTGACACTGGGACGAGTGACATCATCATACACGGACAGAGCTGCTGACAGAGGAATGCTAATATTGATTTGGCAGCTCAGTTCCTCACAAAGCTTCTTAGCTCACTCAGCCATGAGGGACAATGGTGTTTGTATGGTAATTTCATGCGCACACTTAAACAGGATATTGGACACTGGAATGTTATCTTTAAAGCAGCATTATTCCATAACCACCCCCACGAGTGATGGACGTTTGACAATGGAAAACATACAAATCGGATACGGAAAACGTGTACGAACTGTATGTGTACCTTTCCTCTCCGCCTTTCAAAGGGTGAAGGATTAGTTGGCTCGCACATATGCACCATACTTCCTCGAAAGTGCGACAGGCCTTGAGTGCTACATGTGTTCAGCGCTGGAGTGTAATGAGCTTGTGAAAACAAGACACAGGATAGAAATAACCACACCGCTGAAAAAAAAAAACACTTCAGAGCCTCAGTGTTTCTCATTGTACTCTACCTCGAAGGCTCTCCTGCAATATTACTATTTCTTCAGTTCTGGCAAGCCACTGTAGATGATTTGCACTGCCTCTGCAATGCATGAATGAATCAAAGTACTGACAGAATGCAGTTACAGTGTGTAAGGCATGGCAGCACATGCTGATAGTATTTTTTTTTAATTTAAGGGGTAAGTTCACTATTTTCCTGGACCCCATTTTCCTGGACCCCATTTTCGCATGCTTTTGTGTTGAAATTGGTCCAGCATTGAGCAAAACCGCTGTAGACGGCAGTAGCCAGATATGTTGGCAGCATTAGTTTACCTCAACTAAAAGTGCTTAATTTGCCACTGACATGTTGAAATTATAATTCCAAGAGTCTGACACCATTATGGAAAGGGCCCTAGAGAGACAGACCTTTTTGTTAAAGAGTAAGATCTATTTTGTTTAACCATATAAATTTATCATCATAAATCACACTTCATTCAAAGTCGACAGAAACAATGTAAAAGTCTCGAAAACCATCTTGGTTCATCCTTTCACTGTTACAACAATTACCAACTCTGGTTTGATTGAAAAAAACCCTTCATTCAGCCTTTTAGATGTGAAAATATGCTGGCTTATACACGCTAAAATTACAGTTTATTTAAATGGAGTTTGGTGATGGCGGTTTCAGGCTGTTTCTGGTTAAACTAACAGGATCTTTAACATAAAGGTATATCTCTGTGGTGATCCCTTCCATAATGTTGTCGCCATCACAGCTTTCCATAGACACTATGTGGCAGCTTCGCAGCTGCTTGGTGTCAACATAAATTGATGGTGCAAACATGCCCCGATAGGTTACATTGCGGCCTTTTTCGCTGCTGCCGGCTGCAGCGCTCTCGCTCAATACTGAGTGAATTTCAAAACTTGTTATTCCCTTTAGTCACTTAGTCACAAAACGTAAAACAAATAGGGTCCAGGTTGAAAAATACAGAAGTTACCCTTTAAATATGAAAACGCTGCAGCTTTACTACAACTACCAGTTATAGTGATGTAAATGTAATGAATGATTTATACAGTGTCACAACTGGTAGATGTTTACCTTTATCTTGTAAATCACTATCTGTGGTGAGTTAACTTTAATTAGATGATTATGGTTGAGCCTCTCTTAAGTTCTCATGTGGTGTTAATGGAAGGCTGAACAGACAAATGCTCTGTTTAGTCAATGGAGGGGGCAGAGTTTCAGGGTTTCCCAGCATTAGCTCAGCAGCAAATCTGGCAAAAGTTTGGACAGACACAATGGTTGCTGTTCAGTAGTGGGTGCTGAACCGGACCTTACTACTGAGGGACTCCTATTTGAAGCGAGGTCGCCTTCATGACATGGATGGCATGACTGTTGGCACACATCTGTTTTTATCAAATCCCACAAAGACACTTTCAAACCCCAGTGGGTGCTGAGTCATGTGAAAGTGACGCACAGTTGCAGTCAATCTCTAAAGTTAAATAGGACATAAAGGTGTCATGAGCCTGATCTTTACACAGAGGTACATCGCTTGGTGTTGGAATGAAGATAGCCTCATTACTCAGGACAGGCTGACTCACCACACACTTCTATTATGTGAGTGAAGTGAGAGAGCGAGCTCCTTTAGGGGCATTTCCCACGGTGCGAGCAATCCTTAAGTTCCTCACGCACAACCTTCATTGGCAGTTGTCTCCTCTTCACAGCATTTCTCCCCTGCCCGTCACAGCTCACTTTGAAAAGGCCAAAAGCTCCTCAACCCTGCCCCCCCCTCGAATCCCCCCTGGGGACGGCTTTGAGCAACTCTGGACGAAAGGGGAACCTGCTTTTTCTAGAATGACCCCTTTGTTTTAGGGCTTAATTATTCCTTAATGACCTCATCCCAACAAAATGTGCTTGGCCATTAAGCCCCAGTGATCAGATACGGACACATTTATGACCCAATAGCCTCTGGTGCTGTTTCCATTGTCCTGTCATTCTCAATGAGTGATGATGCGGATAAGCAACAAAGATTGCTTGAAAAAGGATGCAAACATGTTTGGATAAGCGAGTCATACATCAAAGCTGGGCAGAGGGGCAATTAAAGGCTTATTACCCTGATAATTCCAGCAGACTTCATGTCTTAAACTGTGAGGCAAACACGCAAAATATAAAAACTTTATGTGTACTGCTACAAAGCTACACTGAGTGGGAGTTAAACCCGACTGAAATGTAACACACAACAATTGTTTATCATGCCAGGTCTCAACAAGGAGTGCAATCACTGTATGCATTGTGAATGTACTAGATCAACATGCTATCCTGGTACTGTACACAGTGCTCCTATCTAAAATAAGGATTATGTCACTGATAGGGGTTGTGACGGGGAGGGAGACTCCAAGGCTATGGTCCTCCTGTCTGTGTTGCTCCGGCCAGCCCCCACCACGCTGAGTCCACTACAGAATCCGGCTGGCGCGACTGAGGTCAACCCCCTGCCCCTGGACCAGTAACCTTATGTGACCCATGAAGTCATCCCCCTCAACACTCATCAGACTCTCTCACACAGGAGTCAAAAATGACTTGGGCATCAGCATCCCAATATGCTAGAATGGGACCATAAACTCTATTACCCCATAACTCCATTACAGCCCCAGTAAGATCTGAAGGGTACAATGAAGGGCAATCAACAAGCAAACAGCTGCTTTAGACTGAATGAGAATATCTGTTGCTCAGGGCTGCAACAAATGATTACTGTCATTAACAGCTGACCTAATGATCATTTTTCCCAGTGAACAATTACTTCTTTAGTCTATAAAACTAAAAAAAAGCCCAGGGTTACATCTTAAAATAGCTTGTTTTGTCCAGCCAGCAGCCAGCTTACATTTGTGACTGATAAATTACTTTAACATTTAACTTGATCATCTAATTGATTAACTGACATTTAGCATGTCGGCTGTTATTACACTTTCTTTAGCAAAGATTTAGAGGTTTCTTGTTGCAGCAAAGAAGTGGTTAATAAAGCAAAAGCACAAGCATGACCCCAAATAACTGCACATACTGCAGATTCAATCCTGTGTGTAATACTTTCTTGCAAGGGTGAAGATTTTCTTTCAAAATGGGGGGCGGGACATATGAAATTATGAAACAGGTAGCTTGGGCAACCTCAGTCAAAAAGTTTTGAGCATCAAAAACTTAATTTCCTGCATTCTGTTGACTTTTAATGCACCAATATGTAGTGTAAATGTCTTTTAATTTTGCATTGTGCTTTTTGGGCAAAAGCACAAATGTCCTAAATATTAAGGGGGACTTACTCGTCCCCTGTGTCTTGCTCTAAAGCACTCCAGCAGCAAGGTTGGAGGCTTGTTGTCACATCAAACCCAATCTCTGGTGCCCAGACTGCACTGTGCACCAGCAGCATCTCCCCACAGGCACTGAGATGATGCAGAGCTGCGCGCTCTCCTCCTCAGTGACATTAGTCCGGTAACACTTGCTCTTGTTACACTCCTACACACTTGACTTAAGCTGCGGGTTATAGGGGACATGCATGGATGGAGGCCTGTCAGCATGGCTTGATTAAAGCGTCTTAAAAAAAAACTTTGAAGGTAGTGAAAAGTCAGTTACTCACAAGGCCAGTGCACAGGCTGAAGACGGCAGGATACTCGTCCCTGGCGTTGACTTGTCCGCGGAAAAAGCAGTGGCGCATATCGCTCGGGTCATGGAAGTGGGTGTCCGTGTCGTTGCTCTGTTCCGCTCCCAAGTGTGTCACTGTGTAAGAGGGGGCGATGAAGCTGGAGTCTGCGGTCAGATTGAGATGAAAGCGTTCCCCGAATGCATCAATCCTGTAGTGAACCCGTAAGCCCGACAGGTCATCATTTAAACTTCTCCGTCTCCTCCTGTAGTGCAATTTGTGAGGGAATGATTCTCCGAAGTCATTCACACGGAGCGGGGTGATGATTTCATACGATGACAGCTGCTTGATGAAGCTTTCTGCAAAAAAGTAAAGAGAGAAAAGTGGTGGCATTACCAGCAGCGCGTCAAAGTAGTAACCGCAGCTGCAGCCTGACAGCCCTCACAGCGCACCAGGCATCATTCTCAAACACCACACATTACTGTTTAAACACCTTCAACAGTAGGCTATCACTTCACCGTAATCAAAACAAAACGCTACCTTGTTTCGGATGCAATCGGTGTTGCAAAGTGTCCCGGACAAGCGCTGACAGATGACACATTAGTCCAACCAGCCAGATTGCAAACTGCATGATTTCCTCCGCGAAGAAACCCGGGCTGTCGTCTCCAAGGCAGTAACCCTCTGTGTCTCCCGAGCGGCTCCCCCTCTCCCTCTCCTTTTCCCCGGCTTGTCAGCAACAGGTCGTGGGATCCGCGGAGGCTCTCTGCAGCGCAAGTCTTGCAAAGTGCACTGGCCTCATCGCATTGCTAAACATGCATCCACTACCCTCTATAAACGCCAACTATCTATGACATATTCATCCCGCTGACAAAAAAAAAATGCTGCCTAATGTAAACTGCAGTCTATACTGAAAGGAGGGATCAGTGCCAAGTACGCTTTCCCTTAGCCATCCCTAGAACACCCCGTGCACCCTAAGCACTCACCAACCGCGAAGCAACGCCCCTATGGACTGCCGAGCCAATGGTGAGTGCGCCTCGACCACCACACATGGGGCAGGCTCGAGTGCTGCAGTGTTAAAAAGCCTGGAGATAAAATATGCCAGTCATCATGAGAAAATCAGCCAAAACCACAAAATCATCTTGAATTCAGGGGTTCAGGTTTGTCACTGTAGTGATTATTGCTTATACTAAATGAGAATGACACACAAACTCTCGAGGAAACCATCCTTTAAAAGTAGTTCAGCTTATTTTATTTAAAAAAATCTCAAAATAATAATACTGCTACATTAGATGAATGATTAACTGTAGACACTTGTGGTGTGTCTGATGTGTTTAATAACGAGTTCATATTTGTTTTACACAGCAGAGTGTATTGTTAGACCAGTATAGCTGGGCCGATATATCCTGCTCAGACCAGTATGCATTTTTAATTTCTCCCAGCTGTTTGGGATCAATAGGACCCAATAAGTATAAAAAACTAAACATTGTCAATGACATAAAGTCCCAATGTTCTCAAACAAGACAACAATTAAGTCCCAGTGTCCTGAGTACTTCATGATGAACAGTGTCTTAGCTTGTTACTGTTGCTAAAATTGCTCACATTTGTTGCCATATCAAAATACAAACATTCTCAATCACAAATAAACAAGTTTCAACCATAAAATATGATCAGATTTTTGACCTTGTCTGAGATACTTGCCATCTTGTTTGTACACGGATTAGTGTACTGTACTCTTAGTGCCACTAGATGGCACAAAAAAGTGTCCATGAATGAGGACAACAGGCCTAAGTTGGAAGAATGAAGTATAAGGTCAGGTAAACCCAAAATGTGATGTCCTCATATGAGGACACAGGGTCTCAGGGCATATGTTAGCTTGATAATATCTGTATAGAGTAAATGGCAGCCAGGTATTAACAAGACACTGCAGCAAGAAAATGCGAAAGATATTTTTAACGTCCACTATAAACAGTGCTTCTATTAGCTTATTTCAGGGGTCAGCAACCTTAGCTATCACAAGAGCCAATTTAGACCAAAAATAATTTTAAAAAAAATCTGCCTCGAGGCGCAAAACATATTTGAGCCTGATAGCAACACTGTGCATTTAGTCTAAATAAGCCTATCAACATTAAATAGGTCCAACTAAACATTCAAAAATATGTTTTACCACAAGATGGCTCTTCTGACGTGGGTACTATTATTAAATATTATTAATTATTCAGTACTTTAACTTTAAAGCATTGGCGGTGAAAGCAAACAAATCTGTCCACACACTATTTAATTCTATATTTTCCTCTGAGACTTTTACTTTTATGGATTTGTAATCCATGGCTAGCCCAGGTAGGAAGGTTCAAGACTAGCAACCACTGTTGAGGTTTGGCACAATTTAGAGGAAAAGGTGCCAGACCATAGACATATGACGCACATTTTAGCTGACAAAATGTTAAAACTTCTTTTTTTTTTTTTTTACACCTTTTTCTTTAAGCCTACAACAATGCCACTCATTTTCATGTGAAAACTTCTTTTTGTCAAAGCCACAGGGAGCCACTGGAGACAGGCTAAAGAGCTACATAAGGCTCCAGAGCTGCAGGTTGCCAACCTCTGGCCTATGTCCACCAGAGAGCACTACTGTAACTAAGCTTATTTTATTTCTAACTCCCCTATGATAAAAACAAATTCTAATACCACATATTACATACAATGCTACAAGAAGCTAGTATTATAGAGACTCATGATGTGTTTGAGGTGGTAAATATTAAGTTTCATATTTTCTAAATCTGTTGTTTTGTTTTGCAATTTGTGGAGCATTTCTTACCATGTTGCTCAATGCCTTTTTTCCCCCATGTTTTTGAAAGAAATCATACCAATTTGCTCAAGGTTAAAAGGTTTAAATACCTGCGAGAGGAGCACAAGAAAAGTGATGTCACTTCAGGTTTCAAAGGCTTAAAAAACACATTAAAGGGATCCTTCTCAGAAATATTCTTTGTGTTAGGCCAGATGTATATGTTACAAAAATATTTTTTAGTCCTTTAACATATCGATATCGGTATCAGTCTCAAACATAGTACCAGCTGGGCTGTAATAGACTGTACATAAGAACAGCTTTCCTTATTAGACTGACACTTTTATAACAATCAGCTTTTGTTGAAAGTGCCACAGAAGTATTTCTTCAAGGAGATGATCATTTTTTCCATGAACAGGATCAAATATTGGAAACAGAAAAATGTCGACCCAATAGGTAGATAAATATAAATGTACCAACACCTTTCAGCTTATAGTGTGTTTCAAGTCACTGTGTTATTGTTGGCACGATTTGTGTAAAAGAAACCAAGAGGGGTTGAATCAACACTTAATGTGAGCAGCGTCATAAACTTGAGGGTTGATGTATTGAGTTGCTCAGCATGCAGCTACAGGTGAAGCTCAGTGTGTTGCAGCCTCTTGCACTCTTCTCTCTAGTGTCATAATAGTCATAAACTATACTATGAGTATAAATGTACAATAAGCGCATTTTGCTGCAGCAGTATCACCAGTGCAAGTCTGTGATGCTGTTAAAAGATTCATATAATGCACACTTTTCAACTGACTTTGTATCATAGCAGTGAGTGTGAATACATGGACATGAATAACCCATTTAGGAGGCTTAACCCAGTCATATTCAGGGTATAATGTTTAAGGGAGCACAGAGAAACCGGATTATTTATATTCCCTGTATACATCCTGGTTTCTTTCAGAGTACTAGCATATTGGGGTTTCTCATAAACAGAATGTAATGTTTAAATGCGCAAACACATAAACTGGATACTGTCCATGACAACACATTTATTATTATAGTGTGGTAGTATGTGTAAATGAACTATGGTAAACTTCTCTGCATCTTACTAGTGCCTGACACTGTGTTCGCTGGCTGTAAGGCTGGTGCTTGAACTTCCACTTTTTTCTAAACTATAAAAAAAATGTTATAGTTTCCATGATTGTGGTATGGCCTGCCACTGCAGCCATAGACTGTATATAAAGATGGACGACATGACAGCTCCCAAAAAGTGAAGCCGAAACATCTCAATCGCCCCCTGTTGGCTGGCTGCAGCATAGGTCATAAGGCATCCACTAACATGGGGAAGACCCCATTAGTGGATGGGACATGGGCCAAACTTAAACTCAAAGTACAAATCAAATATATTTTAACCCAAAGCTGGTTTCAGTTATTTAAGGTAGTTGTTATCACGCTGCTGTATGTTCAAGTGTTTGCTTCCCTGACAAGTTTGGTTTTAATTTGTTATTAAATGCAATGAAACCCGGATTTTCTTTTTCAACATGATGAACTGTGTGAGCCACTCTGTAGGCTGGCATTCAGGGTCGCTACTCATGATTGGTCAGAAGGATGTATGGGTGTGAAACTTGACACTGTGAAGATCTACTGCACACCAAAGCAAGATGGGAGTGGCCATATCCGAGATATTTTAGCTTCACTTCAAATATAAGCCAAGGGTATGTCACTGTGTTGCCTATTTCTCATCTAAAATGTCCTTAGAAACAAATTTTAGAGCACTTTTTTGTATTTTAAAAACATAGGCTAGAAAAACTGAGATCAAACGGTAAAACTAAGCAGTGCTAATAAAATCTAAACCAAGATTCTGTCACTATGTTGCCTTTTTCTCACAATAACTGTCCTCAGAAACATTTTAGCTTAACTGTAACTTGAAATCGTTTATTGGTCTGGTGTGACACAGTGCAAGCTGGTAGTTGTAGGTTTTCTATCTATCGAGCAAAAGTCAATGCCACAGCCCTTTTTCTGTTTTCTCTGGTCATGTAGCACCAGTTTCAAAAGTAGTTGCAGTAGTGATGTCAATGCGGCCTACTAAGGCATTTTTTTAAGTGATTGGGATCAGCTATCTTGAGCTAGATAGAGCCCGGTCTGATCCCTATGTCGGCTGTCACACTGGTGTTTTTGCTTGTTAAGCTTTAATGCAGCAACGCAAAGTGCAGCCGTCATCAACTTTCCAACTTTCTGCTGTCTGTCTCTTTTCTTTGTGTGTGTGTAACAGCAGGGGCTGAGCCTATTCTGCAGCAAAATGCAACATGCCATAGATGAATGCAAAATGAAGTATTCATGTGCACTTGTTTCATTTCAGCTCAGTGTAAGGTAGTATCTTGCATTTTGCTTTTTTCTCATCTATGGTGCACCGTGTTTCACTGCGGACGCTCGTGACGTCACTGCAAGTGCAGCAAAAGCCCCATGAGCAAACAGCCAGTAAGAGTAATGTATTAATGTAACAGCACAAAAGATGCACATACGAAAATAAACACACATTACTGACTCAAACATTAAGAGTTAACACACTGGAGAATACTGTCTTTCAGAGGAAGAGAAGGAAAGGAGGGGTCTGTAATTTTATCCTGCACTTACAGTCATTCAAACAAAAAAACATTAAGGAACAGCTTGGATGCAGACAGTTTTTTTCTTAATGCATTGCAGAGCTATTTAATTTTCAAGCATATACTTTGGATTGATTTTAAGAACTTTAAAGTAGTTGAAGTTTGCACTGTGCGGCTGTATTATTTAGGAAAATAATATTGAATCAGGACTCTGAATCAGCAGATACTCAATATTAAATGACTCTGATTGGAATCAAAAAACTTGATCAGAACATCCTTAATTTGCAGATATGTATAAAGACCATCTCTCCAGCCGTGAAATACTCCTTTAATCCCTATTCGCATGGGACTAGTATTACTAAGGGACCTCTGGTCATTTTAAATATTCGCTGATGTTGTCTGTGATCTTGATTTCATGCGAATCTGCATGTCCATAATTTGTTGAGTAAAAATTCCAATGCAAATGACCTAACATATTTCTGCCAAACTCAGATGTCACAATCAGATATCATCTTTTGTGTTCTATGGAGGCCGTGCTGGAAATTATAATCGAAAATTTCTACAACATTTTGGTGCAGGAGGCTCATCTCACTACACAGCACGGAGACCCATTCACAAAAAGAGCAAGCTCGAATCTCGAAAGATGATGAGATAGATGACGTGTGACAATGTGTGCCAGAATCTGTTGTGTGTGTTTAACCTACATTTAAAAAAGAAAAATGGATGTTAACACTGTACGTTACTGCGAGCGGTGCTGTGTGATTCTTTGTTGTGCAGAGTGGAGTTACACATGACTGTACGCATCATATCCGTGGGGATAATGTCAGTAACTTCAAGTGTAATACAGACTCTGCGTATCCCATGTGAATGTGCAAAAAACACAGACATAGAGGGGTAATTTCTAAATCACATGAGCTCCCCTGGTAATACCAGTCCCGTGCGACTACAGCTCCAGTCATCTAGCTGGCTGTCTTTGCTGTATACCCTAACGAATAAATACGCTGAGGATTTCTCAGCTGGAGTGCAGGCGAACACAACAGAAGCATGCTTTTTGACTTTGCCTGTGCTGGCGTCTCCACCCTGAGCGGGGTTATTTCAGTTTGTCGGGTGCCTCTCATCCGTGGTCGCATCCTCCGCCAACTCTGTGCCACTTGATCCTCTTAAAATCGTCAGATGAAGTGACAGTTGGAATAGGAGATCAGAAGTCAACCAGCAGTCATTTATCCGTCTCAAACTGGTGCGATGTGTCACTTCCATCACTGTAACAAGACGTAAAAAAAAAAAATCTAGAGGAGAAAAAAAAAACCAAATTCCCTTGCTAAGCAGGGGTATTCAAGGCTATGGTGGGTATCAATAAAATGTTAGTAGGAATAGCTGCACTTAAAGCATTGGCACATTCCTCTAATCTCTGATGTTTCTTTCACCGAAAATGTGTTTAAACTCCCACGCTTCCCCTATCGCCGAGTAGGTGTTAAAAGATGAAGTGGGTGTTTGCATGTATCACCTGGGGCGTCTCTTATGGTTTTTATGTCTAGATCAAAATAGACGTTGGAAATGTTTCATTTTAACGGTAAATGAGCAAAACTGAAGTATAATGAGGAGAATGGGGTGGAAGATTCAATTTCTCAGTGACTGAATTTATATACAGTCTAATAGGCCTATGACTAATCAGTCTATGACTAATTACTCCTAACTGGCAGTCTTAGTCTGTATAAACACCTCAACGGTACCAGGCTAACCTTACTCGCCCTTTACTTAAGACTTCAATCAAACTTCAAACTTCAAAGTGATTGTGATTTTCTCGTGGATATGAAGTTAATCCAGTGCAACTCTCCTGTCAGACTACTTTTCAGACCAGCCGTGCAGATAATCCAATTGTAGGCAGCATGTAAACACAGTCTCAACCTTTCTGTTTTTGCCCTTTGTCCTCGTCTTTGCTCGCTCTACCCGCCCTTTACTGTTGATCTTTTCTTAAATTCTCTCATACCTTTTTTCTTCTTTCACTTCCCTCTGTCTTTTTCTCATTTTTCCTTGCTTCTATTGCCCTGTACCTCTTCCTCTTCACTCCCGTGTCTCCCTCTCTCCTGCCTTTCTGTCCTTTTCCTCCCATTAGCAGCAGCAGTAGTCACACAAACACACACACTCTTGACCTTTCTCTTTTCTGTATCCCAGGAATTGTCATCAGACCTGCCGCGGCGGGAGCAACAGCAGCTACGAATGCTGGAGCAGCTGAAGGAGATGCAGGTATTTTTATACTGGTTATGGCGTCACACTAGCTTCTTTTACACCGCCTCTCCAAGGTGGGAATATCACACCATTATGCCACCTCGCCATGCGGTATATAAGGTACGATCGCGGAATGTGGGGACAGTTGTCTTGCCTCTGAGCCAGGAACGGAGGAAGTAACAGTGCTGAAACAATGTCTGTATTAGAGGCTGACCGATAGTGGATTTTTAATGGCGAATATATTAACATTAGTTTCGAGTAGGAAAAAGCTGATAGGCGATTAATCAGCCAATATTACCAGCCCCCGCCCTGAGTGAGAGGGATCATGGTGCCGCTACAGAATGTGAATGTCAGTTGTTGTTTTTTTTTTTGTTTGTTTTGTTTTTAAATACACTGCGTATATAATCTGAACGTGTTTAGTCAGCATCTCATTTGAAAATGTTAAAATTTACTATCTTTGTTGCCACTTAGCTGAAATAAAGCCACAGATTATCTACTGTAGCGTATTACTCAACTCAAGTGAGAATTACCAAGGTTAGACTGAGAGTTTGCCGAACCTGCTTTCAGGAGTGGACCTCAGGAGGTCACATGAATATGTACACACAACAAACAGCTCTGTCCATGGTCCTGAAATTTTAGCGACTGCTGGCCCGACTCAAACAAGATATTTATCAATGAATTTATCACTAATGATACGGGATCATGGGTGGCACGGGTTTAATACTTTGACAACATGCTATGTGAGTGAGCCTCCGCAGGGGATTTACAAAGCAGCTGGTAGCAGCTAGCAGCTGACTCAAACATGAAGATCAGCGGCTGAAATTTTCCACAAACTGGGAAAACAACGAGGCTCCTTACCCTCCGAGCAGAGGACGAGATCAGCCGCCACATAACAGGGACAGTAAATTATTGTTATTGCCATGTTATGCCGTTGTTATTGTTTATAAAGTGCAGCTGACATGTAAGTTATATGTCACACAAGAGGCAGACAAAGTCATGCTACATGTCATGCCCGTCACGCCTCTTTTTATTCCACGATGCCAGGATGCTGTGTAAAATTACACATGGGACTGGAATTTGGTTCTGT
>JAPZEB010000023.1:24513794-24525184 GCA_029783705.1 Chaetodon striatus
GACACACAGACACACAGACACACATACAGACACACAGACAGACAGACAGACAGACAGACACACAGACAGACACACAGACACACAGACACACAGACAGACAGACAGACAGGTTTATAACCAGGTCCCGCTGAGACTCACCTGGCAGAGACAGGTGCACAGGTGAGAGTGAGGAGACGTCTTCTTACCTGCACTGATGAGGATGTACGGATCCTTCAGCAGCGTCAGTAACGGGGTCCCCTCCACGCTCTGAAACACAGACTGACACTGGTCATACTGGTCAGGAGCAAAACCAGACTGGACCAGACCACATCAGACCAGTCTGGAGCAGCTCAGAGTCAGACTGGTTACTGGCTTTAAAGTGGACTCACCCCAGGAGAGATCTTTGACGGCTGCAGGATCAACAGCTGTAACGCTGCAACAAACAAACAAACAAACAAACAAACATCACAACATGTTTACTGGGTCACATCAGTGTGACATCATCACCACGTACACAGGAAGTCACGGGTTCAAATCCCTGTCAGCAGTGACATCAGTTATAGACACAGTTTATCACAGATGATTGTAATGTATATTAATATCCACAATATGAACACGTTGTCTGTTTATCAACAATAATAATAATAATAACTTAACTTAGTTTACGAAGAGTTTTACTAATGTTAAAACGAGAGGACAAAAATATCAACATAAATTAAAACAAATAAAAATAACAAAAACAACTAAAGCAATAAAATCACAAAATGGAAAGAAAACAAAATAAATAAAATGTAAATAAAAAGACGACATCACATCAAAACATTCATTATTTTTGTTAGCATTAAAAAACTTCAGTTCCCAGGAGTCTTAGCGAGAGTTCAGACTTCTTAATTTACCTCCATCAAACACAGCCAGGAAGGCGAGGATCAGGAAGGGAGCTCTCTTCCCCACAAACTCGTACATCACACTGCCGAACGGAGCTCCGACTGAAACACACACACACACACACACACACACACACACACACACAAATATCTGAGTATATGAGTCCTGCAACCAAAATATTGTTGAGTACAAAAGTATTATCATCAAAATATACTTAAAGAACCGAAAGTAAAAGTACACGGTGGTGACCCTGTGACCTCTGTGACCTCTGTGACCTCTCCCAGGTCACCTCAGAGAGTAAGCAGCTTCATTTTGAGCCACAAAACCCATTTAGCATTTTTAAATGTTAGCATCACTAGCGGTGCTGACACTGCTAACAGTAGCTAACAGAGCTAACAGTAGCTAACAGAGTTAACAGAGCTAACAGTAGCTAACAGAGCTAACAGAGCTAACAGATTTAACAGTAGCTAACAGAGCTAACAGTAGCTAACAGAGCTAACAGTAGCTAACAGAGCTAACAGAGCTAACAGTAGCTAACAGAGCTAACAGTAGCTAACAGAGCTAACAGAGCTAACAGTAGCTATCAATGCTGAAGGCAAACTGTGGCTCAAAATTGGGCTGCTCATTCACGAGGTGACCTGGAGGGAGGTCAGTGGAGTCGAGACCATGTTTCCACAGCTACAGTTCGGTCAGGTGGTGATCGGTGAATGAGCAGTGCTGCTAGCTAACGTTAGCTCCCACCAGACCGTGATGGTGCACAGTGCAGGAAACTGAAATATGGAAAAAAATAATGTATGGACTGACACGTGTAGCTGCTCAGAAATATTCTCTGACATCTGGAATCTGCATCTGTAAAGTCACTTATTCTCATGTTTTTATTTGTCTGGCCTATTTTTTCTATCCATCTGTGTCTTTGTATGTGTTGTGAACAAAGCTACTGGGTACCCTAATTTCCCTAGGGATTAACAAATTATCTGTCTATCATCTATCTATCTATCTGTATCTAAAGTATAAAGATGATCAGATAAATGTAGAGCAGTAGAAACTCCAATATTTCCCTCTGAGATGGAGCGAAGGAGGAGAACGACATGCTTAAGTACAAGTACGACAAAACTGTACTTGAATTGTCTGTAAGTAAAGTACAATGAGTCAAAGTATCAGCTGTGTCAGAGGCACAAACATGTGTGTGTGTGTGTGTGTGTGTGTGTCTCACTCAGGACTCCCATAGCCAGTCCTCCCAGTGCGATGCCCATGGCGATGCCTCTCTCCTCATCATCAGTGTACACACTGGCCAACATACCCAGACCTACACACACACACACACACACACACACACAGTCAGTGTCCCCGTCACGCCACAATTCACTCACTCAACTTAATTTTTTTGGAAACAGCTTCACTCCAAACTTTTACTTTTGTTGTTGTTTGAACATTCACCTCTGTGTCATGAACATAAAAACACTGAGCACACATATTTTCTTAATTTCATTTAAGTTTCTGGATTGTTAGACTGAGACAGAGAGCTGACCTCCGAACCAGGAAGTGCTCTTTCTTTCACCTCAGCACAGACGGGACGTCACTAACTGTGAATACGACTGCGCTCAGGGTGCCAACTGTCTTTGAGCACGACATTACCTGTGACACATCAGACCCACTGTGACATACAGGAACATGAATCACTGTGTGACCTCAGTGATTCAAACACATTTAAACACTGTTTTCTTAAACATGCTGTGAAGCTCCGCCCACTCATCCCCAACACGCCACAGTTTGTTCAGGTCACAGTGATGGTGTTGTTTATTGGCCTTATACTAACGAGGCCAATCAGCTTCATATATTTTAGAAAAATTATCTTAAAACTTGTTGACCTAACGTCAAGCTCACAGAGTCTTTGTGTCAAGTGAACATAACGTTTTTATGTCACGCTGACAGTGCGGGACGTTTGTGTGACTTTAACATGTCATGTGATGGATGGTTGGAGTTCACAGAGTGTGGGTGAGTGTTTGATGTTTGAAGTGTCGACCTGCCACAGACGAGAAGGACGAGCCGATTCCCTGCAGAGAGCGAGCGAAGAACAGCAGAGCGTACGTCCCTGAGAACGCAAACACTGAACACACACACACACATAAATTATTAGACATGTCTTCATAGAGTAGTGTCACAGTGTCATCACTGTGTGTGTGTGTGTGTGTGTGTGTGTGAGAGAGACTTACTGATGGTTGACACAAACATGATGATGAATCCAGCGAACATGGGGATGTGATACCCGACCCTGCAGAGACACAGACCGTCAGTGATGCTCCATTTATTTACATGTTCACAGTGGCGTAGTTGCGCTGCTGAAAGTGTCCTCGGTCACCTCTAACAACCTGTGGATTGGTGTCACGTGAAAGGGACAACGTTCCAGGAGAATCTGTGATGTCACACGTGTTCCTGCAGCGCTAACTAATGTTAGCAAAAGAAATGGAGTCAACAAGCAACCAGCGCCCGCCACGACACACAGAGTCCACACAGGCAGAGACAGATCTTCAGTCAAAGTAAGACTGAGAGCTGTGGGTCTGATCTCAGACCGCCCACTCCACCACCGAGTCCACAGTTACACAGATTACCACCCCTGCTCTCCGGGCCGCCACCTCGCTGTGAACCCCAGGGTGCAAATTTATGAATCCTAGGACAGCGAAGGAATGACCCTGCCTTAGTCTGATCGGCTGATCCTGACATTTTTACCCTAACCCTGACCAAACTGATACACTGGAGACGTCCCAGTGTAGATTCATGTCCTGTATCTGTGCCACGTGGATTTCACCATTTATAGTGTTATTCTGTATTCAGAGGAGGATGATTCATGAACACTGCACGCTAATGCTCCAATGTGCTGTGATTTCCAGGTGACATGAAAGCATCTGTCTCTGACTGACTGTAGAGACTCAAACATGGCAGCTGAATCTCTGAGTTACCTGTTGGTGAGCGGGCCGACGAAGGGGTTGACGAGCAGCTGGACGAGAGCTTTAGAGGCAAACAACAAACCAACACGAACGTTTTCCTCCTCCAGAAACGCACTGTCCTGCAGACAGGAGGCGTCCTGCAGCAGAGAGACACAGAGGAGGACGTATGAACTCACCTGTAAACACTCGTCCATCAGGCAAACATCATGCTCCACCTACTGTGGCGTCAGTGGTGTCGTTGATCTGCAGCTCTGTGGTCAGGTTGGTCTGGTCTGTGGGCTCGGTGTCCGGGGTCGGTTTGGTCAGGAGCTCCTGCAGACTGAAGGTCGTGTTGTCGAAGAGGGACACCAGAGGAGACGACCGGGGGCTCTGCTCTGACTGCGTACCCAGGACAGGTGCACCGAGGCTGGGCAGAGGGAGCTGTGAGGTCCAGCTGGAGGTCTGGAGCTTTGACCTGGGGGAGGGGGGCTGTGAGGGCGCCGTGCCCAAGTGTGGTGCACCAAGGCTGGGCAGAGGGAGCAGGGAGGGCTGGGCGGTCTGGGGCTCTGGACTGGGATGCTCCATGGCGTAGAGGAAGGTGGGGATGATCGGCACTGGAAGAGAAAGACTGATCGAGTCATCGATTGATTTAAACAAGTTAACAAGTCCTAGATTCTATGAATCCTGCAGAGTGCACCTTTAAATAAACTTATTTTACATCCAAATGAAGCTGATTAATAATTCTAGATTGATTGATTGATTGATTAGGAGGTGAAACCATCTGTTTAAACTGATCCTGAGTCTGTAACGACACACGAATCAGAGGAGAAAAGAGCAGAGAGAAGAATTTAATCTGAGAAGAGACCGAAGGAGACAACGATGAACTGAGACCGAACGCTTTAAAGTTCAGGGTCAGGAGGTCATCAGTGTGTGTGTGTGTGTGTGTGTGTGTGTGTGTGAGACCTCCGCAGCCTTTCCATGCAGCTCTGAGTCTAACTGCTGACGACAGTTTTGACCTCCAGGTTTTTTAGTTGCGTCACAAAATCGGTTTGGAGCAGCTGAGACTTCATCGAGGAGGAACATTAGATCTGATATTGAACCATGTCTGGATTCAACTAATGGACAAAAGTATGTGGACAGCTGACCATATCTGTGACAGTGTTTCATTAACGTACATAAAAATAAGAACGCCAAACTTCATAAAAACTTCTACAAAGAATGTTCAAGAAACTAAAACAAATGGAGCTGCAGGTAAAATCAGCTCCTGTAACCGGTCTGGCCCGACATGTGGTTTGCTACAAGCTCTGCATTGTGTGCGTGGATGATGAGGAAGGAGACGAGGACAACGTCTGCCCTGCTGACCAGGGGGATTTATTCTCTGCGCAAAACGCACTAGAATCAGTACAGAAACTCCTCATGACCAGCTCTCCACAAACACACCTCTCCTCACAGGGTCTAGAAAACGAGTGAGGAGGATAGCGCAAATCTACAGGAAATGACGTCCACATAATGTCGGAGGTCACACAATAAAAATCAGATTTACAGAAACAAACATGAAAGTGTTGAAAAAGCAGCAACAAAATATGAACAAATAAGAAAGATGGATTTGGAAAAATATATACCTATTACAATTATACACTGGTTACACATTCTTCGCGAGTTATACGAGAAGATCGATACTGGTGTATATAAGGACTGGACAACTGGCATGGCTCTGTTGGGGGGGAAGATTGTAGATATCACTGCTAGCGATCAATACTTAACATGTTATTTCTTGTTCATTTAATCCACACAAACATCAGAGTCCAGATAAAGACAAGTTGTCCAGAAAGTACATCCCAGTTTTTGTACGGAGTCAACAAGCAAGATGTAACATGTTGAACTTTAAAGCGGCAGATGTATTGGCAAGAGTGGTATCGATCTTTTCATCCAACTCTCGGCAAAAAAGCAAATAAGTGTGTTTCCCAAAATGTCAAAGTGTTCCTTTAATAACAAAAGAACATTGGATTGTGGAGATGACATTTTTGTGTTATTAGTCCTATTTCGGTGACATTATTTGGACAAGCACCAGTAATCTCTTTCTCTTTGCGTCTATCTTCTAGCTTTGTTTTCTTATGATTTAAAAAAATGCTTTTAGCCCTGAGTTGATCAATCAGGTTGTCCTGATAAAACAAATTCAGTTAAGTTATGTAAGGTTTATAAAAATGGCCTCATACAATTTTTATTTCCGCAGTGATGCAGCACCACAGCACCACAGCACTAAAGCTTTGTATCAGGGGCCTACCCTCGCAGCAAATGACTATCTCACCGCCCATCTCCATAATTGGAAAAGTGAAACTGCTTTTTACTTCTTTCTCATGCTGCCTCAGTCTCAAGATTAGCATAATATATTCACCTATCTCTCTCCAAGGCTGTGCGACTTCTAAACGGTAAATTGAAGGGTAATTCTGAGTCATGTGGAGCAGCATCCTAACTGGATTAAACCCTCCTTTGCATCTTATTACCGGCACTTACATTCAATCAAACGCTGACCGCTCGTCTCTACTTGCAGGAGTCGTTCGAGGCTCCAGAATACTGTGAACAGCACAAGAAAAGGTGACTGTAATGTGAAAACCTGTTTCAGTTAATCACAGAGCTGTTAGCAGTATCGGATGCTCAGCTGAGCTCTGTGTGTGTAATGTGGTAGTATATGTGTGTGAGTGTGTGTGTGTGTTACAGAATGTGAGACATGTCATAGGTTGCTCTGTTGTTGGAGTGCCTCTCGTCCCCTTTCCCTGATCTTGATGAGTGTAGCCTGCAGGATGCCATCTGGGTTCTGTCATATGTTATTACTGTGCCACGCAATGGCTGAGATGGCTTATGTACGGCACTGTGTGGCTGCGGGTCAAAGTGGAGTGAGTGTGTGTGTGTGTGTGTGTGTGTGTGTGTGTGTGTGTGTGGGTGGCAGAATAGGGGCTCTTTGCTTGCTTTGTGTGTGTGCGTCGCTGTGAGGTATTTCATTGGCCGTGTGTGTTGCTGTTGAGAGTGAATACATGTCTCTGCGTTTATTCATACCAGTGTCGAAACAATTAGTCTTTTAATTTATCATCGGAAATTATTCAACAGCAATTATGATAATGGTTTAATTGCTGAAGCTATTTATTAAACAAAGATGGCAAACAGTTACAACTTCTCTATTCTGCTTTATGTGATTGGAAGTTGATTATGCTCTGGGTTAGGTGTGTTCAACAAAGTGTGACAAACTGCGGGGTACATTTTTTAGCTTCTCTCTGACATTTCATAGACCAAACCTTAAATTGATCAAGAAGAAAAAATATTGTATGCTTCTTTAGAACACCTCATATATCATGTAAATTTGATGCTTCTGTGTCTGGTGCTTGCAGGAGGGCATGCGGAGAGGTGTTGGCTAATTATGTCCATACATTCTGGGCACGTCAAAAGCTTGCAACCTATCTGGACGACATACACCGAGCCAAAAACATTAAAACCATTGGTGGGTGACATGAATAAAACTGATCATCTTGTTACAGTGAAATGTTTTGCTGGGAGACCTTGGGTCCTGGTGTTCATGTGGATGCTACTTGATGCGCTCCACCCACCCAAACACTGTGTAGACCAAGTAAACCTCCTCATGGCAACGACACTTGTAGATGGCAGTGGGCCCCCAGCAGGACTATGCACCATGTCACATCACAGAAACTGCTCAGGGATGACCCCAGGAATGGGACAAAGAGCTCAAGGTGTCAAGTTTGCCTCCAAATACCCAAGTTCCCAACCTGATTGAACATTTGAGAGACGTGCTGGTACCCCAGAGGTACCCCCGATCCACGGAGGGGGCTTCTTGAACTGGACTTGGCTCTGACCTGTCAAGGCATAGACACAGGACCTTTGGGTGGTGTCCTATAGTGTCTGGCACATTAGCTTCAGATCTTTTGAGTCCCGTGAGTTGTGAGGTGGGGTACCAGCACGTCCTACAGATGTTTGATCAGATGGGGATCTGGGCAAGTTGGAGGCCAGGTCAATGCCTTGAGCTCTTTGTCATGTTCCTTGAGCCACTCCTGAGCAGTTTTTGTAATGTGGTATGGCGCACTGTCCTGCTGGGGGGCCACTGCTACTGGGGAGTGTGGCTGCCATGAGGGAGGGGTACCTGGTCTGCACTGGTGTTTAGGTGGCATCCACATGAACATCAGAACTGGGATTTTCCCAACAGAACATTGCACTGTAACAAGATGATCAATGATGTTCACGGTATATGTAACTATATGGGATGTTTTTGGTACTGACTTGCCCAGGGACCCCATCGTAGCACGACTTAGATTAATACCAGACAATGATGAAGGACAGACACATACTTACCTCCTCCAGAGGTAGACCTGACAGACATGTAGACCATTTGTCTTTTGCTTCTCTCAAAAATCAAAGCTACACACAGACACATAACACAACACACCATTAAAAACACATCATAAAACAATATATATACAGTGACAATAGGCAGGTAGGAGCAGTAAGTAATATAAATAGTAAGAGAGAACATCTTATAAAAATGGTAGTGCTCCCTGACAGTCATTCTGTGTTTATTGCCCACATGGCATAGGGAATAAATGACTTCTTATATATTTCTCATATATGTATTTGATTTTGAATGTGTGTTGTGTGTTGAAATTCATTTCAAAAGGAGGCAAAAGCAAAAACCACTGCTCTCAGTTGTGTCATTACATCACTAATAAATGTTATAAGATTTAATCTATTGTTCAGAAAAAGTCAAGTGATAGATAAATCAGCATTAAATCAATAAAATGCTTTTAAGACCTCAGTAATACGTTGTAATGAGGGTTATAAAGCGACTGTTTGAATTCTAATAATTAGCTTAAATGATTATTTGTATATTTGCACAACTTGCACATATTTCCAGTCATTAAATATACTGTAAGTCTGCAGTTTTTGATAGAAGCTAGGCTACAAATACCAAATATTTGATAATCAGTTAATCTGTCTAAAGTCCTTTTGGATTAGTCAAGCTAATTAACCGTTAAGTCATTAAGATATCCAGAAATCATGACAAATGCCAGTCACAATTTCTCCAGAAGCCCCTTGTGATGTCTTCAAATTGTTGGTTAATCTAACTTAAATCCAAAAGTTATTGAATTTATAGGATTATTACCAGACAAAAATCAGATCCTCACAAATCCTGCCATTCAATAATCTTCATTCACAGAATATTACTGCTTTATCCTTTATATCTGTTTTAAATCATTCCTCAGTTATCAATATTTGCAGATTAACTCATTAATATGCTAATTGTTTTTGCACTAAATGCGATTCTGCATCTATTTCTCTGGATACTTTTGACACTGTTCTAGCATCTGCACAGTGTCTCGCCAAGGAATTCACTGACAGCACAGTGACCTGGGCTGATCTATACGTACGGCCGATCTGCAGTTATCTGCATAATTATCAGCCTCATGATTATTCAGCCTTCAGTAACCTGGTGGTGCCCTGTGGAGTTTTATGTTTTACGCTCCTCCTTCAGTTCAGACTAGTCTCTATTAGTTGGCCTCAGAGGCTGCCCCCTTCCTCTGTAAATAATGTATGATTGCTCTGGTGTCTGTCTGAGCACTGTTGTGCCCCTGCAGTCTGAATTTATACTTCTGTCTCCTACTGTGTGATGCTGCTATCTCTTGGATGTCGATGGCTTTGATGCTTTTCAGAACAGTGTGTGGTTTTATTGTTGTCTCTGAGTCCACTTTACAGTAGACATTGCTACTAGGTTATATTTGTGTTTGATGTCTAATGCTCTTTGTGCCAAAAGTAGAATTGTGAGAATTAAGTTAAAAATTAAAGTTGCTCTGAACAATATTTTTATAGTAACAATGGGAAATATGTCTGTGTTTGTAGTGATATTACCACAGACAATTATCATCTGCAGCTCCCCTCAGATCTGCAGTGTGTGTTAGCCTCTTATAGCTAATTGTTGTGGTTGAAGTTTGCAACTTTACTGTTTCAGATCAGTCTCACTGCTCTCATCAGCCTTGTTTCCAGCAATAGCATGCAGCTGTTTCCAGTGAAAAAATCTCTGGTGTGCTACCTGATTAACACTAAACTGCAGACACTTAAGCCCCTTCCAAACTGGAAAAAAAAAACCATGAACACCCACTAACATCTGGCTTTTTGTTTAATGGAAAAGTTTACAATCGGCATTCGTTCCCACAACAAATGACTATGCTGTAGTGACAGTATTCATTGTCTCCACCTCAGATTGGCTCCACTTGGCAGTGATGCAATAGCATGCCACCACAAGTTCCAAATTGGTTGGCACCTTCACTGTAACATTAGGCTCGTTCGAGTTGAGCCAGGCTCCTGCAGAATCTTTTACTGCTGATTGCTGCACAGTGCATCCTGGTTAGATCTGTATCTGATTCATCCCAACTTTCTCTGATGTAACGCACATTTCCAACAATAATTTCACGAGATTGAGGTGGGTGCAGTTTTTAGACCCAGGTGCCACAGTTGCTCTCCACCGACTGCAAGACCCTGGGCATGATGGGAAACGTTGACTCAACAATATGATGTTTCATATCGACTTTTTATTTTTGTAGAATTAAAGAGAGGGTTTGATTTTATTTGTCTGATTTGAAAGTCTGTTCAGTTAACAGAATACATGTTGTGTTTCTGATGGTGACGTTAAGTAGTCAGAGAGACTAATTCATATCACAGATTGAGATAGATTGAGGGAGGCGTGTCTGCTCAGCTGATTTATACACAGCAGCAAACTGATATGATGCTGATTTACATGAGACTTCCTGTAAAATGGAGACACAAACATTTTAATAGGCTACTCTGTCAAATTTACAACTGATGGCTGCAAACAAATTTACATATAGGCCTGATAATAATCTATTAAACTGGAATCAGTTCTGACAGGATGTGAGTTATATTTCTGTGACTTCCTGTACAGACTGAAAGTGTCTTTGTGCGTTCCAATACCCATAGTATGCCAGAAAAAGAGTTGGTATGTCCCAATACATAACATGTCAAATGCAATATGCCAAAAATACCAGGATGTTCTATTATATCCGGTCCGATTTTGCAGTATGCAAGCCAGCATGCTCTTCTGGCTATTCTGACCCACAATTCCTTGCACAGCAGACAATATGTCACATTGACTGAGCCACAAACAAATGACAGCTGTTTGACAGCTGATTGACAGCTGTCAGAAGTCCCAATGATGGATGACAGTGTATTCAAGTAACTGATGACCAGTCGAGTGTAATAATATTGATTGTTTAAGTGAACACAATAATCATAAACATTACAAACAACAAAAGGACATAACTATAAAAATATCAGTGACAGAGAACTGTAGACACAGTTTCACTGTTGCAAATATAAAATGTTCGTATCTACAATCTGTGCAGTTATAACTAAAGTTAAACTACATACATTGCAAAGTGACAACAGCAGAACTCTCCAGGTTGACCTCCGTCTCTGGCGAACTCTGTAAGTAGCCTTTGCTTTATTGCCATGATAATGTAAATGAACACAAGAGGGTCAGAGTTCAGGGCGTAATGTTACGAGACCTTAGTATGTCCCGATTGTGTG